>JALIZH010026618.1:0-14505 GCA_030522465.1 Rhipicephalus appendiculatus
GACAACAACATGCATATTACGCACAGCAATGGAATCGAACTCGGGACCGCGTGCACTGAAAAGCAGATAACTTACCCATTGCACCACAGCGACACCGCAGGAATGCTCGTTTTTTTTTTTTGCGGAGGTATATATCTACCATGTCGTTTGCAAACAGTCGGCGCGACGTTGAATTTCTGTTTTTGTGCCATGTGCATGTGTTTGAGCCGTTCATTAGGTCAGCAAATAGTTTGCGGGGCTTCATGAACTCCAGACAAACGCGGTAAGCACCTCCGACTTCGGTTCGTAATTCGCCGTGCCAAAAACCATTAACGTGTGTGTCCGCGTGTCGTTAAAGCTTCTCCGTGAACAGCGATTTTGTTTCGCTCACCGAAAATTCGCGAATGTATACCAGCGTGACGAGGATATCCTCAGATCTCGAAACCCACGTACATTTTTCCCATGTGCGTGTGCTGCGAGCAATTTCCGTTATTTATGCCGCGACGTACATGTCAGTGACAGCAGCCCGTTCTCAGCTGTTCGTGTAACGTTAACCTGCTTTCGCACGTTAATGTTTGAATGGGTATTTCAAAGTGCCTACACTAACATTTGCATTTAGTGCGCGTGAACCGTCGCGCGCCGCACGTTGGGTCAGTAGCACCTTTTTAGCAGTTCGACGATCATCTGTTTCAGCAATTACCACTTATGCGCGCTATTTCGCGCGACACAGTGGTTTTTACTCATCTTCAGTCTCTAACTTATCTTATATATGGGAACTAGCTACTCTTACCTTTCTCAGCATCACACCGCTGTTCAAGTGAATGCCGAAACGTGCGCCAAGATCAAGTATGACGTACACAAATTTGCCACGGACAGGTTTCGCTCCAAATAAATAGTTGATGCTTTCGCACGTCTCTTTCGCGAACGTCCGCGTGTAGTTGGGGTGCAGAACGAACTTGAAATATTGTTGCTGCATGCCTCAGTAAAACAGCTGATTTTCAGAAAATGAGGATATCTTATAATTGACAGCAGTACACAGGTTGGCTTGATCGTGGTTCAACGTTACAAATGCCATGCTAGAATACGAGAAATGTAGCAGATATTCAAAACTGAAAAAAAGTCGGTGGCATATGGTGCACCTGTATTCGAGTTCACCATGCAATTACACAACCATTAATAAAAGTTCAACCCACCAATTTTCAATCAATGTGGATCACTCTCTGTCTCACTGCCTTCCGTTTATTCCTTTTGTGCATTGCTTTCCAAAAATCATCTGTTGAACTTGTTTCGTAGAACACAAGCATTGATATTGATAGGCCAGTGTTTCAGGAATCTGTTTTGCATGCACAAGTAGTTTTTTTTAATGCGTGACAAATGTCATAATTCGATAACTGATAAAAAATGTTGTTTGTCGTCTTTTATTGGAATCAAAACAGTAACACTGGGGCTTGCCCAAATGCAGGGAGATGTATGATATCCTAAAAAATTACACCATCTCCCGCTAGAGGGGAACCATGTGTAGATGTGAAGCAGCGGGCGCTAACGCTTACACTGGCGGCGGCGTTGACGCTGGCGCTCATCGCAGCGTTGCGCAGGAGAGAAAACTGGGGAGGCGCAAAGCAGGCAGTGATGGAGCAGTGTTTCCTACTGGAACATGCCAATCGCTGCTAATGGGCAATGAGAGACAGAAGACTCCTCCGACTGGACACAGATACCCGCACTACGCTTTTAGTTAACGCGCACGCTGCGAATTTTTATTGTTCAACAACGCACAGGGAGAAATCTCCCACCGGCACCACCTTGGAGGTCAAGATCCATTGCCATATATACGGGGTGGCCAGTGAACGGTTGTGCAGCGCGAGCAGTCGGTTTTTCAACCAAGAAACTCGCTAGCAGACGCAGCCCGCGTCGGCGTCGCGAGGCGAGAGAGGGGGGAGCGTAGGAGAGGAGAGAGAGGGGTGACACGCATGCGCAGTGGGAGTGTGAACGCCGTGGGCAGGGATGCTTAGAGGAGAGAGGGGGGGGAGCGTAGGAGAGGAGAGAGAGGGGGGGGACGCGCATGCGCAGTGGGGAGTGTAGACGCCGCGGGCAGGGATGCCTAGAGGAGAGAGGGGGGGGAGTGTAAGAGGGGGAGAGAGGGGAGGCGCATGCGCAGTGATGGTGGTTGCCGCGGGGAGGGATGCCTAGAGAAGAGAGAGGGGAAGAGGAGGTTTTTTATTTCTTTAAAGGGTTTGCGCATGCGCAGTAAGGGTGGGCACGCGGCACACCACCACCACCACCACCGGATTAAGCTTCGCCATTAGATGCTTCACATCTAATAAAGTGTGCCGTAAGCACTGGAAAGTGTTCCCATCATAGACCTTCTTGTAGAAAACCAGGTGGGCCAATAATTCTTGCTGCTTCCTGAAAGGGATATGAAATAAAGAAGTTCATTAGGCTTCCAGCATTCATCAGATTGAATGTTTTACTGAAAACTCTGGCTGGACTTCTTTTGCCACAAACCCTTTTTCAAAAACACAAATTAAAATGAAAAAGGGAGATGTTGCTTGCCGAGCATTGCCTTCCGAGTTTTGCACTTAGTGTGCAAAACGTAGTGTACACTGTTGTTCTTGTAATATGTAGAGAGATATGGCAGAGCAAACAACAGTGCAGGTTAGCTAGTTCATGTTTTTAGCACGTCTTAAAGAAGTTCATTAGGCTTTCAGCATTCATCAGATTGAATGTTTTACTGAAAACTCTGGCTCGACTTCTTTTGCCACAAACCCTTTTTCAAAAACACAAATTAAAATGAAAAAGGGAGATGTTGCTTGCCGAGTATTGCCTTCCGAGTTTTGCACTTAGTGTGCAAAACGTAGTGTACACTGTTGTTCTTGTAATATGTAGAGAGATATGGCAGAGCAAACAACAGTGCAGGTTAGCTAGTTCATGTTTTTAGCACGTCTTAAAGAAGTTCATTAGGCTTTCAGCATTCATCAGATTGAATGTTTTACTGAAAACTCTGGCTCGACTTCTTTTGCCACAAACCCTTTTTCAAAAACACAAATTAAAATGAAAAAGGGAGATGTTGCTTGCCGAGTATTGCCTTCCGAGTTTTGCACTTAGTGTGCAAAACGTAGTGTACACTCTTGTTCTTGTAATATGTAGAGAGATATGGCAGAGCAAACAACAGTGCAGGTTAGCTAGTTCATGTTTTTTAGCACGTCTTAAAGAAGTTCATTAGGCTTTCAGCATTCATCAGATTGAATGTTTTACTGAAAACTCTGGCTCGACTTCTTTTGCCACAAACCCTTTTTCAAAAAACACAAATTAAAATGAAAAAGGGAGATGTTGCTTGCCGAGTATTGCCTTCCGAGTTTTGCACTTAGTGTGCAAAACGTAGTGTGCACTGTTGTTCTTGTAATATGTAGAGAAATATCGCAGAGAAAACAACAGTGCAGGTTAGCTAGTTCATGTTTTTTAGCACGTCTTAAAGCAAGGCAAAAAGAACAATGTATGATGGCTAGTGTGTGCTAGTTATCGTTGTTTAATGAAAAGTGTTCTTCAAGAAAAATAATTCATCCATCTTCAAAACTTACTGCAAGTTTTGCCAAATAACTTAAGTAAACCTGGGGCTAGATGTGACAAAACGGATATGAACACATGAGGCATACCACAGTGGAGAGTTTTGGTTCGTTACTCTGCATTTTAATCTAAAAGTTCGCTAATACCATAGCAAAATTTAACTCTTCCTTTCAGTTCTTCACTCCTTCCTGGCTAAACCTACAAAGGTGTACTTAAAACCTAGCTGTAAGCCACGTGCCACCCTGCTTCTGCCAGTTATGAAATGAGTGTGTTCTGACAAATTTTTATGCTGATTGCTACCTGATATTACCTTGAATATCCCTTTGCCAGCACTCAGTGGATGTGCAATCAACATGACTATTTAAGTCCACATGAATGAATAAATTTACCTAACAGAGGCAACACACATCCCGAGATGCATGCAACCCATCCTGTCCATGTCCTGCCGCGACTAGAGAAGCATGCGAACTTGAGCTTGTTGGCACACATACATCGTAAAAAACAGCGCGAAAACAAGGACGAGACAGAAGACGAGACAGCGCTAGTCCTGTTTCTTCTGTCTCATCCTTGTTTTCGCGCTGTTTTTTACGATGACTGCCGCGACTAATCTGGTCTCTAAAAATAGCATGGGCTCTAACCAACACAGTCGAGTCAAAATTACGCCCCAATGACCTGAACTGGTTAGTCCCAAAATTGTCCCGTTTCAATCCGTGAGTACTCTACATCTGAGATCAGCTTGAATTTATATTGCTCACTGCAAGCTCTACAGTTACACATGCCTATTGGCGAACATTTTTAGAGCTATAGATCTCCATTAACGACACGTGAGAGAGAGTAGATGAAGAAGCTAGTATGGAACATGACGCTTTGATTGTTCAACCAAATGCCCTGAGATAGCATAAAGGAACAGGTAGAGTGTAGTAATTACTGCATGTCTGATCTGTTGTCATAAACAACCAGTACTTATGATGGTCTCATGCGTGCTGTGATAACTGCACTCTCTAGATACCCTGATGGTCATCCTTAGCGCTATGACACTTCTCACATTTTGAAAGAACTACTGCGTTCATGAAATCTAGTTACAGTTTAATGTATCAGCATTGCACTGGCAACAAATTGACACCCCAGAGATGCTGCAATAATTTAAATCACATCATCCTAACAAATCATGTGTATTGGCACCCACCGATATGCTGTGAAGCAGCCATTACGAAGCTGCTGGTGCTGGCTACTCCAGTGGCAGTACATTCGTATCGTTGAGCAACACCTGCAGTGATAAATGCATTTGCATCTCAGTGACTCAGTGCTTTCTGAAACTGTGGTAAGCTGTAAATCATACAGTAGGTAAGTTTAGACAACCTGGTTAAAACATGCATTTATAAAGAGGTGTTCAAACACAAATATTATTAATTGCCGAGACCTCTCTCCTGCTAAGGAAAAATACTCGGTGATAAGTTAGAGCAGAGCTAGAAGAATTTCAGAAAGGGCTAGTTGGTTCACGATAAAAAAATTCAGACTGCAGAGCTTCCCGAGTGCAGTGCTCACAAACTAACACAGCCAACAGAGAAATCAGTTTTCTTTAAGGAAAACGGGTACAGCAGCAGTCACCTGTATGTTCCTACTGTGCCAGCTCAATGGCTTGATGCCTCATATCCAGGCTCATAGGAACGGAGGAGGGGGGGCTAGGTGGTTCCCCCCTCCCCCCTCTCGAAACTTTGATGGAGGGTGCGTTTTACTCTAAAATATAATGAAAATAGCTACTTTTCTCATACAGTGAAGGCCTTCAGCAAATGCCCCCCCCCCAAATCCTAGCTACACGGGCATGCTCATAGTTAACTCAGCTGTAAATGTCATGCAGTATTCAAAACAGGAAGTGCAGTCTTTCTAATTGTGCAAACAGTCATTAGTGTGATGCTGCAGGTTATTTTTGCATCAGCTGTGTCTGGGAGACCAAACAATGAAAACAATTCACATATAGTTTAATGTACAGAGGCCTATCCTTCTCTTTTTGCAAACACAGTCGTAAGTTCTAATTAATGAAAACTTTGTATTGTGTAGTGTAACACTTCATGGAACTAAACTAACTGTTATGGAAATATATGTATGCATTGCTAATTGCCGACGTAACAAGGAGTGCCTTTTCTATTTCTTGATTAGGAGCAGTACGAACCACGTCAGCAGTACGAACTATTTAAAAATAAATTTCATACCTCAGCAGTTAAGGCAAATGAACCTCCAGAAGTTACAAAAAGCCATATTATGACCTGGAAGAGTGTCATTCTCTATTTCAGAGATTTGTTTCAAAGGCAATTATGTTACTTCGCAGCATCGTAATATCACTTATAAGTCTCAATTACTTTGCGGCAAAATGCGAGTTGCAGTGCTCATATATGACGACATTGGCGCAATACAGTCAGAAGCAGATGCTTCACAATTCAGTTACTTAGTGCACGTCAGCCGCATAAAAAATCCAAGCTGACGTATTACCGCGTCCCTGATTAAACTCCAGTTAGAGCCAGCGGCCTAACATCACTGCGTGGAATCTCAGATAAGAATGCTGCACACTTACCGGTATTCAGCTGTTTCAATCACTTCCTGCGGTTGACTGGGTGGCACATGGGGCGGCATGAAGAACACATCCTGCGTAGATCTCGACCCTGAAAAACGTACGCGGTTCCAGATGTTGAAAAGTTACACAAGCTGGCATGCCACAATTAAGTCACGAAACAAATGCGAGCCATGAACTGAGTAAATTGAAAACAAATTTGTCACAACGTAATGTGTACACATGATACCATAAGAAGGATTGTATTCCGCGAAAAAGCGCATCTACAATGGGATGTAACGAAGATTACACACAAAGCATGTAAATTCGGGAGTAGTTACTGATGAGCTTAATGTTCTCTCGCAAGTATAAGACGATCAATGCATATATATAACGGGCGAAGTGTGCCCCCCCCCCCTCCTCCTATTTTCTTTTTTTTTCGTTCACTCAGCAAAATTGGATCCTGCACATGCATCAGCAGATATCACGACACCATGAAAGAAAACAAAAAAGGCTACTTACCAATTCGAGCATGTTGTACTGGACTGTGCCCGCAGTACGCGCACCAACTAGCCTGGTATGGTGCGGCAGGCTCATTGTTCCCGGCGCGGCAAAATCCATCGCACTCACATTGCGGCGCGTTACATTGCCCTCGAAACACACCTTTCATATCCACTGATGAAAACATATTACCCAGCGGCAGGCGCAAAGCGCCTAGTCGACGCAGTTTAGCGCTTTCCTAGTAGGTTGACATACAGGTGAAGCTTACCGCAGTTACCGGCCTCAAAGCTCTCGCCTGCACGTCTTGTGATGGAGCGGCCGCGCGGCGAACGCGAAACTTCTCAGCTTCCGCGGTTCTCGCCTGTCGTTTTTTTTTTTTCCTTCACGTGCGCGCGCAGGGCGACCGCGGAGCGCGCGTCTTAATTCTTTCTTTTTTTCGTTGAAGCGCATGCGTGGTGCAGTTGTTTCCGACGCTTCGCCGCGCACTCGGCGCCGTTCCCCGCCGCCATGTTGCTCTGCTCGCACGCGTATCGGCCTGCGGGGCCGTATGCGGACTTCGGCCGCTTATCAGCGATTGTTTATAGGCGGCACTCCTCAAGTTCGAGGCCGCCTGAAGAGAGTAACGTATACTTCTCTTCGCCGGGCTGTCCATAGCCGTGATAATAAACAGTACGTCGAAGGATGCCGCCTATATCGAGTCTATTATCCAGGACCGTACTGAGAGTGTATTTGGGACAATCTTAACAACTGAACAAAGTGCAAGCACAGCCCGACCCGAGCCGGCACCTTAAACTAGGGCCCTGAGCTTTAGGCCCGAGCCCGCCGTGGAAACTACTTTACCTGGCTTTGCCGGTAAGCAGAGATCTTACGTATATAAGTAATTTGCGTACTGTTGCATTGGTCGGGCCAATGGGCTGGGCTAACTATGACGTACAGTTAATTCAGAACCAAATTGTTATAGTGTGCAACAAGATTTCTGAAAAAAATTTGGCAGATCCCAAGTACCACGGGAATCGATATTATGCGAAGCATGCGGAGAAAAGGTGACTGGGTTGTAATCTTCTTACTGAGCGAAACGTTACGAAATGACCTTAAAGATGTGTACAGATGTTGTACGCACAGACATATGTTAAACTGTCGCATATGTTTCACATAACCAGTTGTTTAGAGTTGTGTAAGGATGCCAACAGAAACATGGGTATTGCCAACACCAGAAAGCCGTAAGCTGATGTATAGAGCTTGTGTTTCCAAGGATGGTAGCCCTGGATAGTGCTACGTAGACCAACCACAGTGGATGGCGCTTTAGTATAGAATTGATGTTAACCCGACGTGACGTCTACCTCATAGGAGTACATATGTAATATTTATAAAATTAGATAGCCAGCACTGGAACCACAATTGACGTTTCACCAACATTACGCCTGCATAGGGTCTTTTTCCAAAGCAGTTCCGAGATCTGGGGTGGCTCTGTGATAGAATACTTGATTGCCACGCAGAATGCCTGGGTTCGATTACTGCTGGGACCCTGATATTTATTATTTGCATTCATCGGGTCAACGCTGCCGACGTCTGCTTTTCTTAACACTCTCGCTTTCAAATGACTGATGTCTGTCCTCGCCGTTCCTGGGTAGACATAAATTGTCAAACACCTGTGGCGCATACTTGTATACCACGGCCCGTGGTATACGGGTATGTGCCACACGTGTCTGCAGGCAAGAGTTTGACGACGTATGCGACAGGATTTTCACGTCATTGGTGTCATGACCAGCCAGACGTATTCGTGAATACCTCTTACGCTCCTATAAAAATTTTGGTATATCCCAAGTTAAGGAGGCGATCACGAGAGCACCCAGACGTAGGCGGCTAGATAGATAGATAGATACGTAGATAGAGACGCAAAAGTGTTTACTTTACGCAAAGAAATGCTTAGCATTTAATAATTGAATACGCTAGGGAGACTACAAAGATTACACGATTTAGTCGATGAATTATGAATGTAACATATTGAACGCGATTCTGTCTCGCATTTGATGAGTATACTAACGCGAGAGCGTTAAAGAGCTCGTTTCGCAGAAATTCCGGCGTCGGCGTCGGTGGCGGCGTCGTTGGTTGTGAGCGAAAAATCATCACCTTGTCCGTGACCGAAAAATCGAGAAAGATACAAATAAAATAAATAATAAAAATTTCCGGGTCCGAGTGAGGATCGAACCCAGGCCGTCTGCGTGGCAAGCAGGTGCTCTACCACACAGTCACGCCTCTGCTTGGAAGTACAGTGAAAATAACTTCCTCTGCTTGGAAATGCAGTGAAAATAACAATGCTTCGCAAAAGCAAGCGTCCTTTATATAGGCGTCGCAATATAACATGTAATATCCCAGTAATAATGTGTGGTACAAGCGTACATTGCCATCGGGCGTCAGAACTTGTCACTATCATAAAGATTTCGTAGTTTAAAGCGGGCCACCCATTACAAAAGGCACACACCTTACTGCGCCTATTCCCTTAACACCACGTAGTGGGTGCATAGCAAGTATGCACTAAGTGGTTGAAGTACGCACTCGGGACAGGATATCGCTATCGCGTTCAACTCTTAAAGGTGAAGCTTAAGGGTCCCCCAATTTTTTAATCGATTCAGTGCTTTCCATATTGCATATGAATTCGCATGCATGCGAACATGTGTCAAATGGTGCTGATCACTGCGTATTTTGTATTTCTCGGTGAGGAACATCTCCACTTCCACATTCGTCCTATATTTCTCCTATTTCTCTAGCGTTCCTCTTTTGTTTTGTTCGCATATATTGCATGTGTTGACTTCTTGTACCTACCTCAACTTCCTCACAGAGAGCGGGCCAAGTAAGGAGACAGACACTATCGTTATGCCCGTTTCGTGGGCATTTTGTGAAATGGCCAAGAACATGAACTGAAAAATGAAACGATGATGATAGTTCCACCTAGTCTGCACAAATCACGGTTGCTTTTATAGCTTCGCTGTTGAAACCAGGCGCGAGCGAGATAAGGCCCTCGAAGGTGCACTGGTCACATCAGTGTTTGTATGCTGTTTTTCAAGAAGTGATGCTCTGTCGATGGTGGGCTACTGGACTATTAGCTGTTTCTGATATGGCAATTAGATCTTTTATGGAGTTCACTTGACATCTTACCTTGCCGCATTTAATTGCTTGCACGCGTACGACTACATGACCTGTAGAATCGTAAATGTTGTGCTGCTCAGGACGAGAAGATTCCATTCCGAGCCTTGAGGACGGAACAAGTTAGGCAGGGCATTGCGCACTGCGATAGAAATAAAGACAAGTAGCACGTCAGGCACGCACACTACAAGCTTTGCTTGCCCCCATTTCCCCCGAAGGGCAAGGGCGCTGCTTCATTTATTGTTTGTGTTTTCTCTGTGTGTATGTACTTTTGCATCGACGCCATCCAGCTTTGCTTTCAGAGTCAGGAGAATATACTCTGTTTCATGAGTTCCGTGCAGCAGATCCAAGGCTACCGATCTTCGAGCGCGGTTTCTTGCGAAGCGAGATGTAGTGCCCATGCTCAGAACTCGTTGCAAGTCCTCATGGTCTTTACAAGCGGTCTCCCAAGAAGATTTTTACTTGAAGGCCTCTCTGCGATCTGGAACTGCGATCTGCGTGGCGATTTACCCCATTTTTTAAATAACAAATTTTTGTGGCTGTATGATACCAACGAAATAGTGCTCGCGTGTTCGTGTTATAACATGTAAATGGCGGAACAAGTAACGCAACTGTGCCTCGTATGCATAAGCTTTCATCTCTAAAGTACAAACTATTGGTATGACATTCCCTAAAATTTTGTATGAAGTCGGCACGGTCACAGCCTACACAGCGCCGCGGAGGAACCAGCATTGGGTACGAAAAAATTAGGCAGATCCCAAGTACCATGGGAATCGATGTTAAGCGAAGCATCCGGAGGTAAGGTGACTGGGTTGTATCTTTTTTTATTGAGCGAAACGTTATGAAAGGACGCTAAAGATATGTACAGATGTTGCACGCACAGACATGTTGAACAGCCGTATATGTTTCACATAACCAGTTGTTTATATTTGTGTAACGATGCCAACAGAAACATGGGTATTGCCAACACCAGAAAGCCGTAAGCTGATATGTAGAGCTTGTGTTTGCAAGGATGGTAGCCCTGGATAGTGCTGCGTGAACCAACTACAGTGGATGGCGCTTAAGTATACAACTGACGTGAACCCGACATTAGTCCTTCATCATAGGTGTACGTATGTAATGTTTCTAAAATTAGATAGCCAGCACAGCAACCACAATATACGTTTCACCGACATTACGCCTGCATAGGCTGTTCTACCGAAGCAGTTTCGAGACCTGACGTGGTTCTGTGGTAGAATGCTTGATTGCCACGCAGAATGCTTGGGCTTGATTCCTGCTGGGGCTCTGATTTCTATTCTTTGTATTCCTGGCGTCAACGCCGCCGATGTCCGTTTTAGGGGCGAAGCTCCTTAGGGCGTAGGCTAGTCCGGCGTCGTAGTCGTCGTCGTCGTCGTAGTAGTAGTAGCCACCTCTAGGTCTCAGAATGATCACTAGTTGGCGCTGCGGTGCCATCTAGTGATCGACCACGTGCAACCCACAACCATCCGAGGAACCTGCATCGATCTCGTCTTTGCAAACTTCCCACTACGGCCCATCCAAGAACCCCTATCCCTTGACTTTACCGACCATAAAGCAGTTATAATAAAGGGTGAACGAAAGCCACGTCTAGCTACCATTTACGAACAATAAAATCATTTCGTTGTATATATACAGTGTTTGTCACGTCTTTCACGATGTACTGGGTGACATTCACGGAAGATTCACGGTTTACCGACGAACCTCCGGAGTTTTGCCCACTCATCATCATTCACACTGTGGATATGTGTGTTTTTTTCTTAATGTTGTCGCCTTTAAATTACCAATGCCTGTTCTCGCCGTTCCTGGTTAGATATAAATTGTCTAACACCTGTGGCGCATACCCGCATACCGCGGGCCGTGGTATACGGGTATGTGCCACACGTGTCTGCAGGAACGCGTTTGACGACGTATACGACAGGATTTTCACGTTATTCATGTCATGACCAGCCGGATATATCCTTCAATACCTGTTACGCTCCCATACAAATTTTTGTATACCCCAAGTTAAAAAGGCGATCACGAGAGCACCCAGACGTAGGCGGCTAGATAGATAGATAGATAGATAGATAGATAGATAGATAGATAGATAGATAGATAGATAGATAGATAGATAGATAGATAGATAGATAGATACGTAGATAGAAACGCAAAAGTGCTTACAGTACGCAAAGAAATGCTTCGCATTTTAAACATGGCTGCACTGCCGGAAGCATTTGTCACCCACCTCGAATCAGTCAAGTGGCCGCCGTGCGCTCTGTGGCTTGTAAGCTCCGCACTGACGCTTCCATTTCCTTTAGATTCATGTCTTTAAACTTCGACAACACAGTATTCGTGCCGATTCGGCACCGTTTTTAAGAGACACACTCAAATAATCGGTTTTGTAGGCTTAGCGTGCGACGATGGACGCTTGCCAAGTCTCGGAGGGCATACATTACGCGTTTGTTAGTTGTTTTTTTTAATCCTCGATAGCCGGCGCGATTTGTCACGGTGATAGCTTGAGGACACGTTATTTGGTTTTACGCTACGCTTTTTAGAATATTGTTACGTAAAAAACCGCCAGGCCTGCGCGGAACGGGCAGCACAGCCACAGCGAAAGCTGGGAGAGCGGCCTTTCTAGAGCCTTTTTTAAACACTCTTGGTGCAACTACTGCAAGCGCACTTGCATGGTACCCACTACGTCATAAATCATAATTTTCGTGTAGTGGGGAAGCATCTACTATGCCATTAGTCGTCCTTTATCAGAAAAGCGCGGTACCCGCTACACTCTTGTAACACATCATTTGCACTTTGTTGATGCTGTGGCTGACAACGATGAAGAATTTTGCCTGAGGCTTTTGTAATGGGTTGGAGCATTGAACGACCCACTCGTTACGCAATTCGATTTGTGCGACGCCTGGTTCTTACTTTACTGTTCTAAAACTCTTTACAACACATGATAACGCGATTCCTAGCCCGACATGAAGCCTACATAGGGTCAGTTTGCACAGCAGTTTCAGGCAAGCGGCGTAGCTCAGTGGTAGAGTGCTGGGCTGCCACGCGGAAAACCCAGGGTTCGATTCCCATTCTGTCATAAGTGTTTTTTGTTTATTTAGTTTTTTTTTTCTTATTTCGTGCGATATTGGTTACGGACACCGGCGGCGGCGGACAACTACGGCGCAGAAACAACCCTTGTTGTGATCTCTGTAACAGCTTTCGCTGTAATAACACCAGGCATGACTGGTTACGGGTGTATTTACACCTGCTGTGCAGAGCATCGACCAAGATGGAGAACAGCACGCACGCCGGACAGGCCAGTCCTCTTTGTCGTCTTCTGTAGGCAGAATATCTGGCCCTTGATATGTGAGCTACGTAGCATTACCCCCGCGGTAAAACCTCCGTCTCGGTGCACTTTAAACGTGATCTTCAGGGGGTGGGTGGTACGGCTTTAGCCGACTGACGTGCGCTACATCTCTGGATGTGATTGCCGGTGGGGTGATCTCAGAGACGGGAACGATTTCGTAGGTTACGTCCGTTGCCTGGCGGACGATACGGTAGGGACCCATTTATCGAGACAGCAACTCCTCTTACAAGTCAACACGACGAACTGGGCACCATAGGAGAACTAGAGAACCGGGTGAGAAATCAACGTCGACATGCCGGTTGTCATAGAGGGTCTTCTGGGTTGCTTGTGAAGCCGACAGCCTAGAGCGGACGATCTGGCGCGCGTGGTCGGCATGAGCGATGGCATCGCGTGCGTATTCGCTTGGCGGAAGTGTAGTAGCCGGAAGTACGGTGTCCAGTGGTAACGTCGGATCACGGCCATATAGCATGTAGAAAGGTGATTATCCAGCGGTGTCATGGCGCGAGGAATTGTAAGCGAAGGTCACGTGAGGTGGCGCCAGGTCCCATTCACGGTGGTCAGATGAATCGTACATTGAGAGCATGTCCGTGAGGGTGCGATTCAGGCGCTCGGTGAGACCATTCGTTTGGGGATGGTAGGAAGTGGTGAACTTGTGATGCGTTGACGAAGAGCGCAAAAGATCGTCGATTACCTGGAGACAAAAATGCACGACCACGATCCGTGAACAATTGGCGGGAAGCCCCATGGTGTAGAATGACATCGTGGAGCAAAAATTCGGCAACATCAGTAGCAGTGCTGGTAGGGAGCGCTCAGTGATGGCATACCTGGTTGAATGATCTATAGTTACGGCGACGCATTTGTTGCCAGAGTTCGACTCAGGAAAAGGACCGAGAAGGTCTACATCAACAAGGAAGAAATGTTCGGTAGGAATGGAGATTGGCTGAAGAAGTCCAGCGGGAGTGTGCCGCAGGTCGCTTCCGACGTTGGCATTTCTCGCAGGAGGCCACGTAATGTCGAACGGACCGGGCGAGACCGCGCCAAAAGAAGCGACGCCGGACACGGTCGTACGTGCTAGATACGCCCAGATGGCCGGCAGTTGGTTCGTCGTGAAGCTCATGCAGCACCGTTGAACGCATGTGTTGTAGCTCAGGACCAATTGGCTGGACACTACGACGGTACAGCGTGCCGTTCAAGAGGACGAACATGCAGAGAGATGCGTCGTTAGGGGCAGATTCCAGACGGTCAATGAGTGATAGCAAGGATTGATTGATTGATTAGTGGAGTTTTTTGTGGCGCAAGGGCCATGTGTGGCCAAAGAGCGCCATGTCTTTTTATGTGATGTAGGCGATGACCAATGATTGCGATGATGGTGTATTACGGCTGTATAGAGGCCTAAAATCACGCGCTATAAACAAGC
>JALIZH010026619.1:0-16053 GCA_030522465.1 Rhipicephalus appendiculatus
GAAAGAGAGGAAGAAAGATATAAAAACAGAGAAAGAGCGATATTTTTGGCGAAAAAAATTCTTGGCGAGGCGGGGATTAAATACCGCGTACCCACCATCGGAATGCGAGCATCGTGACCACTCGGCCATTCAGGCACGCTAGTCGAGCAGAACATAGGATCGCGTAGTGTAGTAGGCCAAAGGGGTGGGCAAGGAAAGTGGGGTTGAGGAGGAGAAGGGTAAGGGCCAGCAAAAGGAAGGAGAGGAGGAGGGGAGGCAATAGACGATGGCCTAGAATGAAACAGAGCGGGAGAAAAAGGAAAAGAAAGAGAAAGAGCGAGGGATAAAAAGCAGTATATGCACAGAAAAAGAAACACATACAAATAACAGAGGGATGAGAGGAAAAGAAGGAGATAAAAAAACAGCAAGAAATAAACATACAGAAAGCCGCCCAGCTCCGCCGTTCCTTCAGGCTTGGCACCAGTAGTCTGAAACTGATTTATTTATTTATTTATTTTATTTTTTGCCTTCTTGTCGTGGATAGGTCACTCACGCGTTTGTTTTGAAATTATTTGAGTTTGTGTAAACATTTATTGTGCCTTACATTTGCGACGCTGGAGGCCTTAAGCGTGTTTTGCCAGCCTATTTTTGGTGCCTAAAATATTGTTTTGCTTTCCAATTTCGGCTCCTAAAACGCGATTTCTTAGTGCCCTAAAAATCCTGGCTTCTACTAATAACATGTCGAACAACGACTTTAGCTGACGTCGGCTCCTATGAGCAGTCTTCGTGTAAGAACGTTTTTCTTAATACGTATCCTATGGAACAATCGATTCCGAATTACAGTTACGAAATTATGACCAACCAACCACAAGTACATTTTAAGCAGAATTACAAAAGTGAGCAAGGATTTATTTCATGTAAACAATCTACTATGTCGAGGCGGCTTCTATATTTACCGGTATTACAGTTCAAACTTTCAATGCAGGGAAGTCACGGTGAACGGTTTGATCGACGCCTCCAAAGAACTGGGCGCATTACGTAGACAAGGCATAAGGCACTACGGACTCCTCACCGTCCTTTCGTTTCAAAAGGACTTCCAGGAAACGGTTAGGAGCACAAAGGGCGTGCTTGAGGTGGGTGTAAGATGCACTGAAGTGCATACCTTGTCTGTATTTGGTACCTACAGTAGATATACTACGCATTGCGTTCAGGTTTTCAAGGTATATCATAAACAAGTCACAGCTTCTCCGCAAGGGACGAAGCAATGCATGCGACAGCAATAAATTGGTATGTTAAAATTAGTAAGGCTGGAAGCTAAGCCTTTAGGATCCGATCTGGGGTAACCACGCGAAATGCTGTGGTAAGGACACAGCGCCGCTTCATGGAGCGAACTGGTTTTTGTGTGGTCTGCCGCCTCAACGCAAAGTATGCGGCGAAAACACAGCACGGGCAAAAGGGCGAGGCCTTCTACCGATGTCTGCGGTGAAGATGTGAACGACCGTGCCATATAGATCGGAATTCACAGTTTGTGCCCGAGGAAGGCAGCCCCGTTCCCTCCGGCACTCCTAAATGCGACTTCTCCTGCGGAGCCAGGCAACGTGTTTCATATTTCCTTGAGCTATAGCCGTCTGCAGCCTTCGCAAGCTTTCGCTCGCAAATAGTGCATAAGACTCGAGGGACGTTGTTATGAATTTCGACTTGTTGGCGACCGCCAAACTACGGTTCTCGGGCCCATACTTTTTGCGGTCTCTATACAGTATACTACTTCTACCAGTGAAAATCAAGCGAAACAACCCCTTTCTTTCATGTTAAGAACAGGTTTTATGTCGACAAATGTAAAATGCGGTGAACCTTGTCCGATAGGTTGGACCGGTCGTACAGGACGGCAGCTAACGAGGCGCACGCCATGTTTTTTTTTATGATTCTCTGAAATGGCCATGCAAGCGACCACAGGAGCGACCACTTTGCACTTGTCGTCGCAAACTTTCAAATCACCGTCCCCTCTTACCTTTCCTACACACAAAGAACATGCAGCTCCGCTACTGTGAAACGTGAAGAAGTGCGTAGAAAAGGGACCCAGCGATTCCCGTTCGTGGGAGTTCCCACAGCTCTGGTTACCAAGCGGTCGATGACGCAACATGCTTCCGGTTTGACGGAAGCATGTAGTATTTGGGCACCGTGAGTAGAACCTTTGTTGATGGGATTCGCAAGCTAAGTGCGCGACATGTGCGCTACATTTTGCTGCGCTTTATATCGACTTCCTTGTCGTTACGGCAGGTGAGATACGTGCCGTCTGCAATGAGTTCTGTCAGGTTGTTTCTTATTTAAGAAGTAGCGCCATGGAGACCCGGTGAGAGGAGAAATGGTGCGTTCAGCCAGGCGGTGGGGGCCTCTCTTGTGGGGCTCCTGAGTCAGCCGAAGGTTTACGAAATGTTCTTAGCAATTTTAAGCTAATTTTGGCTATTACTTCTGGGTTATATCTGTTAATTATATAATTTCATACTTTGCTCTTTCATTTTAGCCCGGTTTTACGTACTGAGCGCTTTATGGGGGGCCTGGCGACAAAAGATGTCATTCCTTAACGGACAAGCCGTGGCTCTGAAATCATCATCATCATCATCAGCCTGTCTACGCCCACTGCAGGGCAAAGGCCTCTCCCATGTTTCGCCAATCAACCCGGTCCTGTGCTTTCTGCTGCCACGTTATACCTGCAAACTTCTGAATCTCATCTACCCACCTAATTTTCTGTCTCCCCCCTCACGCATTTGCCATCTCTCTCATGGTTCGGCTCCGCGGTTCACTACCTGTCCTAAGTAGACGTACTCCTTTACAACTTCCAGTGTCTCGCCACCTATCGCAAAGCGCTGTTCTCTGCCAAGATTGTTCCACATTACTTTAGTTTTATGCATATTAATTTTCACACCTACTCTTCTACTTTCCGTATCCAGTTCAGTAATCATAAGCTGTAATTCGTCTCCCGCGTTACTCATCAATGCACTGTCATCAGCGAATCGCAGGTTACTGAGATACTCTCCATTAACTCTTATCCCTAACTCTTCCCCAATCTAAAATACTGTGAAATACTACGTACTGAATAGAGACACGGAGGATGTCATCTAAGATCACCTACCGCCCTCACGTATACGCGGTCTCATATTAACTTCTGGAAGTTGACTTCAACGTCGCGATAAGCCATTCTAAGCCGCACGAGCAGCTCAGGATGTTTTAGCTGAAATTCTGGTTGATGTTTCTGACATTTCTTGAATGGTTCCTGGGCAAACAAGGTTACAGTAAAATAGTGTCTTAAAAAAAGGGACTTTCGTCACGGTCGCTATGAGACATGTGCTTTTTGCTTAAACTGTGAAAGAAAGCTGGCATGAAGAGAGTTTTAGCACCCAAATACAAAAATTTTTGAGGACCCGAAGGTGGGATGATGGCATTCGCTTTCACCGCAATTCCGAATCTGCTGTAGGGGTCGCGTAGTAATGGTGGTCGAGAGCTGTACTGTAGGTCGCGGGAGCGTATACGGTCGCGGCGACCGCAGTTCAATAAATCCAACATGCTTGTACCCGTGTGCTTTAGATTTAGGTTCGCGTTAAATCACCCCCAGGTGGTCGAAATTTCGCGAGCCTTGCACTACGGCGTTTTTTTCATAATGGTATAGTGCCCTTGGGACAAAACCCATAATTCAACACATTATCTTGTGGTGTTCCAGAAATTGAAAGAGATCCAAGGCGGGGACCGGACAGCGAAGATCGTCCTCGCTATTGGTTCCTACGACTTCAGTAACATTTATAGAATGAAAATGAAAGAGGAATTCCGTCACGCCGTCAAGTGAGTAAATAAAGCGTCGCCCCGTTTTTGCCTTGTACTCAAGATTCAGTGCTTAACATTTTGCTCAAGTGAAATTTTCCGAGTTTGTATTAAGGCCCACTTGCTGGTAACAGGGGCTGCGTTAGTGCCGTTACGGACGTTGAGCTGTTCTTGTACATAAAACGTATCAAAGCTATACTCAATAGGTAGGTCGATAATTTTTTTATCAGGAAAAGGATGGACCGAAGGTCACTGATCAGGAGATTGGGGGAGGGTTGGTAGGCACACACTAGTTCACACTTGCCAAGCCTGTAACAGCTGCGAATTAGGCTGAAGTGACTCACGAGGGCACTCGCGTATGCTCTTTTGTACCGCTATCAAATCGAGATGCGGAAAATTGGCGCTGTTCTTTCAATGAGTATGTAGGGCGTTGCAATGTAAAATGAGGTGTTCCATGATGGCTATGCATGAAGAATGGCAAAGGTTTGATATGCAGGGGCCAGATTTGTCAATATCCCTCTTCCGGTCAGCAAGAGTCTGTCATTTATGAATTATGTGAATCCTTGGTAAAATGGCTTTGGCAGAAGGACAGCACGAACAGAGGTGTGATCGAACCTCGCTGCAATGAGACTATACATCGGAGTGTATACAACAATGTGTATACCTAAGACAAGACCTAAGAAGACAGGCTAACAAGGTTAAGGAATTTCAACGAAGACTACGAATGCGCTGGAGCTCATTCGGCAGACACACCTAAATGATGACAAAAAAATCAGCAAATGTCTAGACAGCGAGAGATATAGAATATGTGCATATGGAGAGAAAAAGAAATATTGGGGGGACCCTTAAGCTTCGCCTTTAAGAGTTGAACGCGATAGCGGTATCCTGTCCCGAGTTCGTACTTTAACCACTTAGTTCATACTCGCTATGCAACTACTACGCGGTGTTAAGGGAATACGCGCACTAAGGTGTGTGCCATTTTTAATACGTGCCGGCTTGAAACTACGAAATTGTTATTATAGTCAGACGTTCTGACGCCCGATGGTAATGTGCGCTTTTACCACGCAATATTACCGGGGTATTACTTGTTATATTGCGACGCCTATATAAAGGACGCATCCGTTTACGAAGCATGAAAGTGATTTTCACTGCATTTCCAAGCAGAGGAAGTCATTTTCACTATATTTCCAAGCAGAGGCGTGGCTGTATGGTAGAACACCTGCTTGCCACGCAGACGGCCTGGGTTCGATCCTCACACAGACCGGAATATTTTTATTATTTATTTTATTTGCATCTTTCTTGATTTTTCGGTCACGGACAAGCTGATGATTTTTCGCTCACAACCAGCGACGCTGACACAAATGCCGGAATTTCTGTGAAACGAGCTCCTTAACGCTATCGCGTTAATAGCATACGAGGCTGAAACATGGAGTTCAATAAAGCAACTAGAGAAGAAGCTGAGGACCATGCAGCGTGTAGGGAACGAAAAACGGTGGGAGTAACATTAAGAGATCGGCAAACCGCAAAATGAGTCAAGGAACAACCAGGGGTGCAGCAGATATCTTAGTTGACATGAAGCGAAAGCAATTGAGCGTAACTTCAAAACGGTAGCTAAGCGGGCTTGTTGGTACGTACACACAGTTATTCTAAAACGGCGCACAAACGGGACAAGAAAGAACCACACGACACAAGCGCTGGGCTGGCCTGGGCTGGCCATGTAATACGTAGGAAAGACAACAGGTGGGCATAAAGAGCGTCGGAATGCTTACTAAATGATGTTGGCATTCTTCCAAGATTCTGGTACCCTCCCCGTCAAGAGACACTTCGTATACAGGGTGGCCAGTTTTTCTAACACAACCTCTCCACCATCTTTCAACAGGTCTGATGTTACCTTATCCTCTCCAGCGGCTTTGCCTCTTTCCATTCCCTCTAGAGCTTTCTTTACTTCCCCTGTCGTTACTGGTGGGATGTCGAATTCCTCTGGGCTATAACTGCTTCTTGCGATATCATCCTTCTTGTCTCGGCTGCTGTACAGTTCTTTGTAGAACTCCTCTGCTACCTCAACTATCCTATCCATATTGGATGTGACCTTGCCTTCCTTGTCCCTTAATGCATACATCTGATTTTTGCCTATGCACAGCTTTTAGGCTTCTTCCGCTCTTTACATCATGCTCAATTCTCTTCATGTCATACCTTCTTATGTCGGCTACCTTACACCTATTGATTAACTTCGAAAGCTCCACCAGCTCTATTTTGTCTGTTGCATTTGTGGCTTTCGTGGTTTGACGTCTCCTAATGAGGTTTTTCGTCTCCTGGGACAGCTTGCCGGTATACTGTCTAATGACTGTAACCCCCGACTTCCGTTGCACACTCCTTAATGATACTCGTCAGATTATCGTTCATTGCGTCAAGGCTAACGTCCGTTCGTATCTACTTGCATCCAAAAGTTCGTATCTACTTGGCATCCAACCTATTGCCAAGCGCGTTTCTTGTATCAGTTTCACTGCATTCGGTTTGCACGCACAAAATAATGTCCGCAATGCTCGATGCAGACCACGCCTCACTGTTCGAGAAGCTTCGCGATTATACTAGATCGTGTTGTTAAGACTGCACGCAGGACGCGACCCATCCAGCTTATTCTAGAGCATGCACGACCATCAGTGATAAGGCTGGAAAGTGTGGCGCGTGCTGTATAAAAGACGGCGCGTCCCAGCGATGATCAGATTATCGACGGCCGACGCTCTGTTCGCCGCTTTCAGTGCCAGTGTCCATTGCTGTAGCCTGACTTTCAGTTTCTCGGCGACAAGTTTGGCCAAATAAAGAGTTCCTTCTTTTTCACGCTGACTGTTGCCTTCGTCGACGTCACGACCAGGTGACAATAATTCGCTATATGGATATTTGTTATGGGAGGTCAAACTGTAGCTGGTGATGTATCTGTGAACGCCAGGGCACGTGCTCTTCGGGCTCGTTTTGCGGACACGAGAAACGTGTGACAATCCTCTTTTTCTTGAAAGCACTTCCGGTGGAGAAATTCCGATTTTTCGAATATTTAAGAAAAGGCTTGTAAATAATATAACTGTCACGAATCGATTGTCCTAATTCAAGATTTTTAGGTAATGCATAAGATTACTCCAGATAAAGACCAGCTCATTGTCAGGACATTCATTGAAATAAGAGAGTTAATAGAAAATGCAGATTGTCTTCTTGTGAGCATCTGGTATCTTTAAGGTTCCCCGAGAGGCAGATCTCAAGGAGGCCATTTTCTCTGCATGGCTTCTAATATTCGCTTCGTAGTGTGAAGGAACACGATGTTAACATTTGATCAGAGCAGAATAGCCCCAAACTGCCACTACCACCCTAGCGAAAATTCTCATATGACACATATGCCTCGTATCCAATAATCTTCTATGAACACATATGAATCATATGTGTTCTCGTATGATCATACGAGATTATTGGATATGTGTCATACGTGTCATATGAGATTTTTCGATAGGGCAGACACCCACGTCGCGGATCAAGGTCGATGCCTTGTTTGTAAATTCGCCTAATATGTATACATATTGGTACCTGCATTATCAGAGTTGATAAAAACAAATTACCTAAGAATAACACTCCCCTCTGAGCTCAGATGGGATTCATAACGTTATGCTCCACGATGCCACAAAAATACTCGGGAGCCTATTGCGAAGTAAATGTAAGTAAAGATCAGAGGTCAAAGTTGCGGCCTGAAAAATGAATGCGGACAGCCACGTAAAATGCGAACACTTTATCGGATTCTTGTGCTAAATGCCGTGAAAGAAATATCATTCAGAGGTTTATGCCGTGTAAGGAATATCATTCAGAGGTTTATATGCAAGAGGTGCTGTGAGACAGACCTCTAGTAACATAGTAAGTTTGCTGACTACCCTGTTAGTTTTAAGAACAAGGAACCATAGTTAGACATGCTAACTTGGTCATTACCGGAACTTCGTTGTTGATAAGCTGAAACATCCCTCCACTCTTGTAAAAGAAACATATACAAATCACCATCCATCCAACTAATAATAAGATATCCTAATTGTAAAAATACATGGTGGGATTACTTGAAACCACCATCCAGTGTAATAGTAAATGAATGTAGGGCGTGTGTGGAGGCTAGACAGAGGGCAGTGTACAAGTTCGTCGGAAGGTACGGAGATGGCGGGTGTAACTGTCAATTAAATAGTCCTCTTCGCGTAATGCAGCAGTTGCAGTTGGAAAAATGTCTTTCTGATTAAAGAAGGCACGCAATTTAATCTGAGAAAAGAAATTGTTAAGCCCCAGCTTTTGCTCCAAGTGATCTATCATACGAAACAGCCAACATAAAGCGACGTTTGTACTAAACAGCTAACAGCCTGGCTAAGTGAATAATGTTATTTACTGTTCCACATTTGATGGATGTTGTGCTGACTTGTTTGCTTTGACGGGCACCTTCATCAGAAAAGACTTCTAGAAAGCCCTTACCAGTGTAGCACGGTTGTGCCTGGTTGTTTCGAATCGAAACGGCTGCGAAGAGGTCTATTTCTCTAAGCAACCTCAAAAAATATTTGACAAGCAATATTATTAAAAAAAATTGAGCCTGAGATGAATGACGAACGCTTTTTCTAGGTAATCAACATAATGATGTCCGTTAAACTGCTTCTTTCGCGTATAGAAATATATCTAGAGAGCCTTTATCACAGCTAAGTCGCTTCTATCACAATGCGATAATATCACGCCACAACTCGATATACTGTTCGGGTATTACCGGTTGTTTCTTTTCGTGAACTGCCGTGAACAGATTACGGTCGGCATGCAGAATTGAGATATTCACCAGCCGTCGAAAAAATACCAACGGTGTCTGCTTGACGGCAGCTCTTGAAAAGAATCTCGTTAGAACTATAAGTGGGCTACATTTGTCGGTACATAACTGTGTTCTTGTAGAAAGATATCGTGATAGGCTTGCTCGTGCTGAGAGAGAGCGAAAGAAACGCTTAATGAACTGCCTAAACTTTCGAACGTTGCTCCGGGAAATCCCATTCACATAGACAATGCCGGCAGCCAGCCAACGGGGACACACAACCGGGCAGTTGCCGCTAGCTCTGCAGTACCGACCCCCCAGACATAACTTCCATATCTTCCAGACATAACTGCAGTACCATGTTTCTGGGGCTGATTTTGAACAAATTCCCGTTCTTTCCAGCACAGAAAATATGGATGCACCATCGCGCTAGCATAACCGGCGTTGAGTGTTGCATCACCTGCTGCGAGAACCCTCTGCAGCAGACAGACGAACACTTTTATTTAGGTTCTGAGAGGCTCGGCAGTGGACCTCCTAGGTAGGCCTCCCCAGCCGTCGGCTTGTCCTATGTCGGCACACAGGCCGTGCCTTTCAGCTCGTTCACGGGCACTCTGAACAACCCGGAGCTGGACATCTCGTCTGGGGTCCATGATGGCCGTCGTCCTCTCTTTTTCTTTCATAAAATCCTGTAACGCAGAGCACGGAACTTAAAGAGGAAAATTCAGAACCACAATCTGGGCAAAGTGGTTATATGTCGGGGGGACAGCATGCTCAGAAAGCCTCTGGAAGGGTAGGACCCCGTCTGGAGCATACGGAGCGTGCGTGTTTGAGATCTGTTGAGCTTGTGATGGGGAAAGAGAAAACTCTGTCTCTCTCCTCTGTAATATGATGTGATCTCGTGAAAATTAACAAGAGGGTCACAATGGACAAGTTTTCCCGAACTTATTTGAGACGCCATCCCGTCTCGGCGTAGTAAACCCCGCGCCCGGTCGTGGGCTATCTCGTTGGCGTTCAGGTGACCCGGTAGTACGATTGGTTTCACGTGAGCTGCAAAACAAACTACGTGATGAATAACTGTCTTAGGGGTGTTTGCCATAGAGAATCCTGGCTTCCTCTTTGGCTATCCAGTTCTGATGCGAACGCTCTAACGGCCGCCTGGAAGTCGGTGTACGCCGTAGTGCCTCTTGTGTCCAGAAATGCCAGAGCTATTGCTACTTTTTCCGCAACAATGACCACGGCGGTCATCAGTGAAGCTGCCGAGGGGAGTTCTCGCCTGTCATTGACGACTGCAACGGAAAACCTGTTGTAGCTGGCGTATCGCGCCACGTCAACAAAGTTCTCCGTTCATAATATGTTTTTTTTTTTGGGGGGGGGGGGGGAAGCCCTAGCTCTCACCTACATTCGACGTTTATTGTGTTAGGGATGGGCGTTTCTTGGAAAAGGGTCAACAATAAAGGAGTTCCTCCGTTTGATAATCAAGTTGCGTGGTCTCTCCCTGATTGAAGATAGGACCGAGGCCCGCTGCATCTAGTAATTGTCTGCCTGCTTTGAAATTTGATACCCTAATTATTTTTGCTGACGTTTGTGATTTAATTAAGTAGCTAGTGGTGTTGTTTACTCCCAACTTCATGATCTTCTCTGTGCTAGTCGTGATTGGGACGCCGAGCACTTTTTGATACTTTGGCGCATGAGTGTGTCTTGTTTATGCCTCTCCGGATCGGTCTAATAGAGAGCCACAACTATGCAAATGACATGGCTCATGAGGATAGCGTGGTACGCTCCAAGGAGGATAACTTTGCCTATGCTGCGTTTCCTTATTGGACACCCGCATAATTAATCTCAGATTGTTCTCTGCTTTCTTCGTGAGATGGGCTATAGTCTTAGCTTTGCAGCCCTTAGTCCATAATATCGCTAGAATTTTCATAGAGTCTTCTCAAGCTCAAGGGACGGTGCGACCGTCCCTGCTACGAACGCTAATTGGCCTCTAGCACCTCATCTACCCTGTATGTACAGCAGCAGTTCTGACTTCTCAGGCGAGAGTGGCAGTCCCGCACCTTCCAGGAAAGACTCTGTAGCGTCCAGAGCTTCCTGGATTTCTTTTTCGACCGTCGCCTCTGATCCTCTGAGACACCAGATTGTAATGTCATCAGCAAAAAATGCTGGACCTACATTAGGAATTGTTGCAAGGCTTTCCGACAGTTTCCACATGGCTATGTTAAATGCAAGGGGGGAGATAACTGCCACTTGTGGAGTACCCCTTCTTCCGCGTTTGAAAGGCTCCGAGACTGATTGCCCCGATTTTATGGCCGCCGTCCTTCTCTCGAAAAAGTTTCAACGAAGGAGACAAATTTAACTCAGGCTCAAAGCCGATATCTCCTGAATGATACAGTCATGTGTTAGAGTATCGAATGTCTTAGAGAGGTCAAGTGCGAGGTCCCCTCTTACATCATTGCTTGGAGAGCCAATAATGTGTGTTTTGAGCAGGAGCATGACATCCTGCGTACAAAGCAAAGGCCTGAAACCCATCATATTGTATGAGAAGAGCTCATTCCGTGCAATATATCTCGTTATCCTGTTAGGTACTGTGTGTTTTGCTACTTTGATAATGTAAGAAGTAGGGGAGATAGGGCGGAGGTGATCCAAGTTGGGTGATTTACCTGGCTTGGAAATTAGGTCTACTGTTGCCCTCTTCTATCTTCCCGGTACGACGCCATTCTCCCATACCCTGTTTTATATAGGTGTTTTATATTGTTCCGTCACAATTATGATTGATATCAGTGTACTGTTAAACTTTTTTGTGTATCACATGCGTTACCCTAGCGTTGACCCATATAATGTCAACTGAGTGACATAAAGTGACAGAAAGAGTCGACGACAAAGCTCCGTCCTAAGGTCCATAAAGTCTGCGTTGAAGTCGTCGACTAGTATACAGGGTTTGTGCTTGTAGGTGTTCTATATAGTTCCTTCACAATTGTACAATTATAATGGTTGCTCGTCTATTGTAAACTTTTTTTTTCACCTACACACATGTTTCGACTCTAGCAACGGTTTTCTAACCACCATGACAGCGGACAGTGAGCTTCGACGACAAAGGTAGGTCCTAAGGTCCATAACGTGTACCTTCAGTCGCCGACTAGTATAAAGGGTTTGCACTTCTTGGTGTTTTATACTGTTCAGTCATAATTATGATTAATATTATTTCATTGTTAAATCTTTTTGTGTCTCCTATCCACGAATCTCCCCGTGACGGATGCGGACGACGACAAGGCTAGGCCCTAAGGAGCTTTGCCCCTAAAACGTTTGCACAAACGGGAGCCCATGTGTTCGCACATCCGCACTAGACAACAGTGATGTTCCGTGCAGGGAATTTTCCCTTTTTCAGGGAATTTTGGACAGTCATTTTGGACGAAAGGGAAAAAGGGAATCTTCGCCATATTGCAGGGAATTTTGAGGGGCGGCGAAATTTTTTTTATAACGATCAAAAGACTGTGGACATGAGGCTTTCGGATGTCGCAATCGTTTCTTGCGCATGTAGCGCGCCAAACCACAGCCTCTAAGGTTCGTTTTTAAAGACCATAGTCTTTAAAAACCCAGTCAATATATATTGACTGGGTTTTAAAGACCCAGTCCATATATATTCTAGTCACTTCACATTTATTTATTTTTTTTCTTTACGGTAGTTTGCCGAACCGTTCCTAATCAAGTCAATAAAATGTTAAATAGAACCACAAAAGCTTGTTTTATTTCACAATATTTAGTCACCATTATGGAAAAGTTGACGTGCTTTTTGTAGAAAATGTGGTGCATGTAGATACAGAGCGTCTGCTAGCACAATAATGTACGCCATTTCACTCAGTAACAAAAAAAAAACAATAATAAACTTTTCTTCTTATGCAGTGGCCGTGTGCATGAGCATGTACAGCATTCCTTCCGCATCGCATACAGCTTAAAGCGAACTCTAAGGTAGCTCCTTCGTAGTATTAAAAGTCGATCTCAGAGGCGACGCTGTGAGTTGGGCCAGGAAAGAAGAGAAAGCGATGGGAAGAGCTTGAAATACGTCGAACACTATACCGTATCTACACGATTGTAGGTCGACCCATTTTGTCTTAATTTGAAATCCGAAGTTGCGGGGTCGACCTAGAACCGAAAACTAGTTTCGGTTGTCAAGTCTTTCTGAAAATGATCCCCGCGTATTGCCGCGAAGCTAGCTTTCCTGCACAGCTTTGAAGCACTGCGGTGAAGCCACCTTGGCAGACCAGAATTCGACCTTGTTTCCTTCGGAGACATCGTAAATAAATTTTTTTTAATGAAACTTGCTCGAGCTCTTTTTTTCTTATTTTGCCGTGCCGATATTAGGGGGGGTCGACCTACATTCGAGTCGACTTACAATCGTGTAAATACGGTATATATAAACTTTTTTTTTGTGCAGGGAAATATGCGGGAATTTTTGGCGATGTATGCGGGGAAAAATGCCGGAAATGGGGAATTTTCGGGCCTCGGAAAGGGAATTCTTCTGTCCAGGACGGAACATCACTGCTGGACAAGCACCCCCTAGCTTCATACCTCTGCAATTGCACCGCATGGCACCTAACCGATTCGCAGGCACATCATGACGTGGGAGCTGTAGAAAAAGTTTCTTTATTTTGTCTTCAACATAGATGCAGAAGTTTCGGTTCATGACGTCCTTCCAAATACGTGGGTAAGACGAGTGCCTTTCTGCAGAAAATTGCATCCATTATTTATTTACGCCCATAGCCAGGGTAGGGGAGTGCCTTAGCCCCCCCTCCCGCCCATTCCCGAAAGTTTCATGGAGGAGCGTGGTGTTCTTCCAAACGTAATTAATGAAAACAGTTGATTTTCTCAACTAATCAAAACCTTCGGCAAGTGGGCCCTTCCGAAAAATATTCAGTGCCTACGGACCTGCTTTCAGGAATTATTTATGGTTGATGTGCTTCCGTGCAGCCTATACTGATACTTTTTAACGGTAGGAATCAAGCTGTTTACTAACGTCGCGCGGAAGTAGGTTGAACACAACTGGAACTGCGCTCAGCACCAAGGCATTCACTTTCCCTCGGTGATGGTGCATAGAGAAACGGCAATGTACAACGCGCGCGGAGAGTAATACTTACAGCCACCTACCTTTGGCAGGAAAATATGCCGACAGCATACACACTGCGACGTTCGCCGATGTTCAGGTTGAGTCGGTTTTAGTCGAACACCCCGAGGAATGACCTAGATGGGTGACATATTGTTTGCGAGATATGACCTCATGGGTGCAAATGCACATGTTTGAGTATTCAAATCGAAACTAGTTCAAAACGTACTCCCATGAATGATGCTTCTATTCATGGCCATTGTTCTTTCTCTCTTCACAGCACTTTGAAGGCAAACATCTTCATTTTAATAGCTTCGGCGGGATCGACCGGTCGCCAGGGGACATGCATCGCCGCACCGCCCAATTCAGTCACCACCCCGAAGGGACGCCACTTCGACCTGGTGAGTTGACTTATGGCAGCCACATTTCCTGCGTACCTAAACGTTCTCTTGCATGAAAGCGCTGTCGGCGCGTGAATTTGCGGTCAATTAAGCAATGCAGTAGGGCTGTGTACGTTCAGCAACCCATAAATCCGGGTTGCCATTCTCAATGTATTTGCATTATGATAGATCAGTGGACCTGGATTACCTGCTACGCCATAAAATCTTTATGTTTTTGTGCTGTTGGTATGCTGTTGTCATCACGCGCAACTCCTTGCACTAGCCACAAATATCATGTAATATCCTTATCAGCCCCTGAGTACCGGATTGAGGACATAGCTTCACCGAGTGCAGACAACAAAACGCGTCTTTCAGCTGATATTGCCAATTTGCTTCTTCGGGAGGTCCTATTTTGTCTATCCTGCGTAAGATGCACGTCTGAGACTTGCGTGAGAAAACAAAGCGCTTTCAGAAATGGCATCTCCAACGGAAACTGCGTGTTGCCGCCATCAGAGTGAGTACTTTTTTTATTTTACCATATAAATTCACTGACACCATCATTGTAGTGTATCCTTAGCCGTCTTGAAAGCTATACGCATGACCTGAGTGAGGCTTAGGGTCGTGTTAGGTGCTAGTTTATTGTGAAGTGCTAGGTAACATTGATGTCCCCGAACGGCGTCACTGGATTTAACTATACCTTCATGTAGTAGCGAAATACAATGAGTTCAGGGATGAAGTGGATGTCATTTACCGTCTCGGCTCCTACGATGGCGTCATTATGCGAACAAAAAAATTGGGCGGTCCACGTGTTCGCTCAGTTCCTTGATATGACCTGCTGTAACGCGTGGATTGAGTAGAAGGAGCTTTGTGGACAAAGTTTTACTGCAATGAATCGAAGCCTCGACCTCCTGAAGTCACAGCTGTTTCATTAATTAACGCTGTTATGCGCCGATCCAAAAGACTAAGGAACACTGAAGCCGAAAGTGATGATGAAAAGGTAAACTGTGATCCAGAGAGGTTCACAACCCCTCCTCTTCGTGCAGGATGACGTGAGGTATGACATGACAGTGCACTTCCCGGAGCACCAAAAGCTGCGATCACGCAAAAGATACCAAAATCCTGGCTACAGTGCTGGATGAACAAGTAAAATGCATCAGGTGCGGAAAAGTCCTCCGCCTTGCAAAGCCGCAACTGCTCCTTCAAGTTTCATACCAGTTGAGTCTGAGTGCACGCGATCGGAGACACCCCAGGTTCACCACTTTTCTTCTTCGTATGAGATTGATTTTTTTCCTGCACTTACTTCAGTCTAGAAGTATTGAATGAAAGTGAGGCACCAACCAATCTGCTTAAGGTTGCAGCAGACGCGTGCATCAGTGCACCGTCGGTGCGTCTGACAATGAAGGAAATAAACTTCCTTCAATGCAGTTAAGTGTATAAAGTGATTAAACGTACCCCCTCCATGTTATCGCAGAATGTTAACTCGTTTTTTCCCAGGAAGTGGCTATTGGTTGTGTGGCACTCTGTTGTGACTGCACCTGCGCATATGTTTTCGTGGTGAGATGCTTTTCGAAATAAACTCAGTTGCAAGTTGAGCGTATTTTCTTCTAAGTGGTCTTTCTTTCCTTCCAAGCCTTCGCTCTCATATGCCAAATGTCGAACAAACTAGCTCAACAATTCACTATTTTGAAGCTTGAAATTATTAGGCGTGTATTTTTCTGAGAATTAGACATGGAAACAATACTTTCTGTAAACTATCTAGGACAATCAGCATTTTGTGCCGCCACTTCTACTACTTTCATATTATTGTCAATATTTCCCATATGCAACTGGTTCATTTTCGTTTTTATTAAGTTATGTCTTTTTTGTATAGACACAAACACCCACTATAAACATTAGGAAAACTAGGCTTGGAAAATAAAGCTTTGCGTTTAGCCTGTCAAGCACCAAATCATTTCCTGATGCGTGTTGCAGTCTAGTCACGTGTC
>JALIZH010026620.1:0-37933 GCA_030522465.1 Rhipicephalus appendiculatus
CTGCGTTTTTTTTTTCTTGCTTCAACCGGTCTCTGAGTTATACTTCACGATGGCTAAGGCGAGAATTTTTTTCTTTTATCGTGAATAAAAAGACCGGAAGACTTATTCAAGAGCCATGATTGCAGCAGCCCTCTGTGCTACTTGCAATCCAGGAAACTAGACACCGTAGCCTTGGCCTAGTGAGTTGGGCGTGTGCCTCGGCTAAGGGAGGTGGCTGGATCTAAACCCACCGCCGGCACCCACCGGTTCAAGAATCATGGATGGGTACAGGTGTCCCCCCTACCCGACGCCCGGTTGTCAAAGGGGTTGTAATGCCTGGGAGTGTTGCGTGAAGTCCCGTAGCGCCTAGTGCGGCGTTCTTTCGAACTCGACGGATTAGTCCTGGTATTCGTGGTTGTCTCTGTGTCTGTCCAATACATCTTTCCCCTCTCGCGCATGTGTCCAGGAAGCTTAGAAAACTGGATGGAAGACAGCTTATGAATTTAACTACTATTTTTCATGGTAAAAAAAAGTCACAGTTTCGCCACAAGTGCAAACCAATGAACGCGATAGCAAGAAATTGGAATGCCACACGAAGATCGACGAGCAGTTCAGTTCTTGTAGCTTCCCACTGAAGCTTAAAGAAGGACGCTGGAAAAGAACGCGCGGGTATACACAGGAGAAGCGTGAACTAAGAACTATCACAGTAGTTACGCCTTTGTGTTTTACCAACGCGCTGCAAGTGTCGACGACGCAGAACCCGAATCTCTCAGATCAGGGGTCTCAAACTCACCTCAGCCAGTGGGCCGCAGTCAAGCAAGTCATTTCTGAAGGAGATTTGGTGCCAGGATTCCAACAACATGTCGATACCGATCTCCAAAATGACTCAAATCTGGACGCCGAATGTGAAATATAATTTTTATGTCACGGTTATGTTTCAAAACAAGGTGCACACATCGGATGCCTCACGGAGACAATGCCTAAGACCAGTCAGGTATGTAGCTCACGAACATACTTGATAAGAAAATGAAAAGAAATGTGGGGCGATAACAGTCATGTGAGGGCCGCGGGCCGCACACGAGAACCTCGCGGGCCGCGTGTTTGAGACCCGTCTTAGATAGTAAGGCGAAAGCCTTTAATGTCTCATGCTAACGTCCGTCCGGTGTCCGTCCATCCGTGTGTCCGTCCGTCCCTCCGTCCCTCCGTCCGTCCGTCCGTCCGTCCGTCCGTCCGTCTGTCTGTCTGTCTGTCTGTCTGTCTGTCTGTCTGTCTGTCTGTCTGTCTGTCTGTCTGTCTGTCTGTCTGTCTGTCTGTCTGTCTGTCTGTCTGTCTGTCCGTCCGTCCGTCCGTCCGTCCGTCCGTCCGTCCGTCCGTCCGTCCGTCCGTCCGTCCGTCCGTCCGTCCGTCCGTCCGTCCGTCCGTCCGTCCGTCCGTCTGTCTGTCTGTCTGTCTGTCTGTCTGTCTGTCTGTCCGTCCGTCCGTCCGTCCGTCCGTCTGTCTGTCTGTCTGTCTGTCTGTCCGTCCGTCCATCCGTCCGTCTGTCCGTGCGTCCACCTGTCCGTCCGTCTGTGTGTCCGTCCGAGCTCTGGCACGGTGCCAGGTGGCCGCCGGGATGCGCAAAGGGGCGCCGGTCGCGTCGGACTCTACAGCGCTCGCGCTTTGCTTGCGTAGCGTCGCTGTGTCCCGCGTTTGCAATCATTCTGACCGACGCCGTCTCAATGGACACAGGCGTTCACGGAAAACACTTTCGAATTTACAAAGGGTCCGTCAATATAAGCGCTGGAACGCGGATGGCGTTTGTACGATGCACAAAGCGCGAGAAAATACTAACGCATGTGAACGGAGGAAGATTAGTCTCGCGTCTCGCTGCGATTCGCGGTAAAAAATTAAAAAAGAAAACAAGCACACATTCGGTTTGTGTGTTATCCCACTCAGAGTTAAAAGATAAAGGACATGGCATAGTCAGTGGAATGCCCACACGCTTTCGCCGAACACACTTTGGAATGTACAAAGTGTCCTTCAATTTTTTTCTTCGTCAGATTCTGCGGAATGACCTCTCAGCGTCTCCTGACACGTGGTGGTGTCTGATGCAAGGTGTGGGCGGTGTTTAGGTTTTTTATTGCGATAGCAATTATATGGATACTCTCGGCTGATTTTTTACGTCACCATCGCCCTCATGCCCGGTATATATATATACGTATGTATATCTATCTATCTATCTATCTATCTATCTATCTATCTATCTATCTATCTATCTATATATATATATATATATATATATATATATATATATATATATATAGTATAAAGGCACAAAGAATAATAAATCAGAAAAAAAGTCGCAGTTTCGCCACAAGGCGAAGCAATGAATGCGATGCAACTAATTGGAATATCAAGCGACGAATGGCAAGCAGGCCGGAACTTGCAGCGTGCTGCTCACGCACACATGACGCACGAAAACAAGAAGCAAAGGACGAGAGAGAACTCAGAACGTTCACAGCTCGACACTTAACGCGCTGCTCAAACAAAAACGACGCACGAAAAGTATTCACAGGTACAGACGAGCGCGAACTAACAAGTGTCACAGTTACTTCGCGGTGTTTGAAAAGCGTGTTCTTTTCCCAAAGAGGGGGGACTGCCGCGAGCCAAGTGACCTTCGTGCGCCCTTTAACTACAACGCAATCGTTCCGGCGAAAACCCCATCCCCCCCCCCCTCCACGCGAGATAAGCGCGCGCGCGAACGGGCGTCTACGCACCACGGGTCAAAGTGCGCGAGGGAGATAAGCGCGGGCGTCGCGACGAACGGGACGCCGAGCAAAGGCCCCTTCGAGCGCGCCCTTTACGCCATCTCGCTGGTAATGCTGACAACACGCTGAAAACTCACTGTATATAAATAGCTCGCAGTTTGAACGCTGAAGGACGTGCGCTTTCGTGGCTCAGCGGTTAGCGCCGCGCTCTACAGTACGAGAGGTCCCTCGTTCGGTGCCGCGCGTCGGAATCATTTTTCTGAATTATTTTTCTTTGGGGTTTTTATAAATATATAGATACATATACATATACGAGACATGACGACAACGGCAACGGCGACGCCCACGGCGAAAACCAGCCGAGAGTGTCCATATAATTGCTATCGCAATAAAAAATTCCAAGGCACCCAACCGGGGAGTCGAAACAGGTACCCCTCGTTCCTCAACGTGATGGTCTAGACCACTCAGCTATAAGCCATGCATGCACCGAGATAATAACGGCAAGCCATTTATAGACACCATTTATCGCTGGCGGTATGGAGATCTCACAGAAGCTTGAGCGTGTTTTCAAAAAAGCAGCGCTGCTACGATTTCTTTCAATATGCAAACTTTTCTTGAGACGAGCATCAAAAAGGGGCGTCGTGTTCGTGTCTCGTGTTCTTTGCGCCGTTTTTAATTTTGAATAGGGTCCATTTTCTGGGCCCCAACCCTGAACCTGAGCTAACACCCGGACGCATACTTGTTCGTGTACACGCCAGTGGCGTAGCCAGGGTGTGGTACACCAGGCCCGTGACCCTCACCCAATTTTTAAATGCGAAGCATTTCTTAGCGAACTTCGGCGACTTTGAGCCTATCTAGCTATCTATCTATCTAGCCGCCTACGACTTGGTGCTCTCCTGGCCGTATCGTTAATGGGATTTATACCAAATTTGCTATGGCATAACATGACTGTATGACGAACATAAATGGCTGGTTATATCATGAAAATCATCAATAACTTGTCATGAAAAGTATGATTTACATGCCACGCTCATGGTGCCCTCGCGGCCGTTTCGTTAGCTTGATATACACCAAATTTAGGATTGAGTGGCGTGACTGTATGACGAACATAAATGACAGGTGGGAATATGCAAATAATGACGTGCATGTCATGAACGACATGATTTACATTCCACGCTCATGGCGCGCTCGCGGCCGTTTCGTTAGCTTGATATACACCAAACTTGGTACTGAGCGACGTGACTGTATGACGAACATAAATGACAAGTGGTAATATGGAAATCATGACATGTCATGTACGACATGACTTGCATGCCACGCTCATGGCGCGCTCGCGGCCATTTAGTTAGCTTGATACACACCAAATCTGGGATTGACTGACGTGACTATATGACGAACATGAAGGACAAGTGGTAATATGGAAATCATGACTTGTCATGTGCGACACATAGGTTGGCAAAACTTGTGGGGCTCACTCAGACTCACTCATGAAATATATTTTGCGCTTAGGACTCACTCGGACTCAGGCTCCCCAAAATTTTCTTCAACCGGACTCACTCAGACTCGAACTCACCAAAGCATTACTTAAGAGTTATGAGTGCTCGCAAACCAGTCAGATCATTTTTATTGAAAGAGATGACAACATAAGATATATTTATCAAGAACGTCCCTGGAAGAGCCGGGGGTGGGGGTTGGGGGGGGGGAGGAGGTCAAGGCACCACCCTACGTAAGTCGCGCCTTTGATCAATAAATATTGAAATGGTGTATGAGCGATACTGCTTTGGAATACGTGTGAGTAGACGTGAGTACAAACGTGAATCCAGATAAGGCTGATAGTAAGGCTGAAGATGAGGGGATACGACCATAGGTCGGCAAAAAAGGTGGAACTCATTCAGACTCACTCAAGAAATATATCTTGCGCTTTGGACTCACTCGGACTCAGACACATCAAAATTTTCCCGAGCCGGACTCACTCGGACTCACACTCACAAAAATTTTCTTCAGCCGGACTCACTCGGACTCACACTCTCCAGAATATTACTCACCCGGACTCACTCAGGCTCAGACTCACGGCTTGATCTGAGTCTGAGTGAGTCCGAGTGAGTCGACTCGTGAGTGAGTTCGCCGACCTATGTCGACTACTGCGTTTGCCCCGATTGGTGCACGATCAGTGTTTGGGGAACTGGAAATCGGTGAAAAGGAGTGCCTGCACTTGAATTTCATCAGGGCGCGCTGGACCGGCTGCAATTTTCACGCTTATGTAGAACACGACGTAAGCTATGCCGAAAGAAAAACGCTGCGGCCGCACAGTTTTGTACGTCTACGCAGCGAGTGCGTTATCACCAAGGTGATAGACATGTATGACACCTATCGAATCTGTACTGGCGATGACAAAAAAAGAAAAAAGAACAGGGTTGGGGGAGGAATGGTTTGGTTTGGAAAAACTTCATTAGTAAAAGTCCTGAGGCGTGTTCTGGGGCACACGCCTCCGGACATTTATTGATAAAGCTTTACTAACAAGGCCCTTCGTGCGCCGCTCCCACGACGGGACAGCCAGGCCGAGACCTACCGCCGTATTGCGGGTGCTCTGGACAGACCAAAGTAGCGCTTGTATGTCAAGACTCCTTAGAGTGGAACCCCAATTGCCGGCCGATGCTGTATCAGTGCCACGTATCGATGGACGCTCCCAGAGCACATGGTGTAACGTGGCTGAACCGCATCATTTTGTACATGACTTATTTAGGAAAACTTCAGGATAAAACTTGCAGAGAAAGTCCGGGTTAGGATGCATTTCCGTTTGAAGAAATCTTACTCTCAACGCCTGCGCGCTGTTTAACGTCCTATCTGTAGAAAAAGAAAAGTCTCCTGCCCGTAGTGAAATGTTGAGTAGGTGTTGATCCCTGTTTACCAATTCTATAGAGGTTGACCCAGTGGTCGTCCATGGTCGCGGACCGGTAATGTTCGTGCCTTGGAGTAACGTACAACTTTTCCGTTCGGATTTGGTTCCATTTTGCCAGACGTAAAATTTACACTACCGCTAATGCAGGTATGGGAGGGAAACAGCAACGCTTTTCTGAAGTGCCCAATTAAACGCCCTTATTGTTTACTGGAGCTCCGCTTTTTATTCCTGGAAGCCTGCTGTGACATGATTTATTCTCTACTGACCGATATGACTCGATAAGCGCGCGGAAGTGGAGAGGAGAGGGTTTAGCTGGGATCAGCTCTCAGAACTCAACAGGGGAGGGGGGGGGGTGAGTCTAGCGCCTGGGTCTCCAATTGGTTGTGCTTCTGATAACTTACAGTGCGGTGCCTTGCGATCATAGCGCCAGCTTGCAAAAATAACAATTATTGAGATATTCCTCTCCAAAACAACAATATAATTATGAGAGGCACCGTAGTGGACGGCTCTGGAAATTTCGGCCACCTGGGGAATTCTTTAATGCGCACCTAAATCTAAGCCCACGGGCCTTTAGCATCTTGTCTCCATCGAAATGCGGCCTCCTCGGCAAGTACTGTTAAAAATCTGGACCCCTGTTTACGTAAAAAGCTGAAGGTAAAAAGGTGCCGATCACAAAACCTTTTCCAAATTATAACAATTTCCTTAAACGGAGTCTCTTTAAGGATGTTGTGCGTAATGTCCTTTCAGACACGTTGTGCGTAATGCCTCCGTAGGAATGTCATACGTATTGTCTCCTAAAAATGTTGTACGTAAGGCCTCCGTCGGAATGTCATACGTATTGTCTCCTAGAAATGTTGTACGTAACGCCACCTTTGGAATGGCGTACGTAATGTCTCCTAGAAATGTTATACGTAATGACACCTTAGGAATGTGTTACGTAATACGGAAATCAGAGCTAGTTCGCAATGCATTGTAAAGTAGCGCAAGAACACGGTCACAAGCGCGATGACGACACAGGCGCTATGTAGCGCTTGTGTTGTCTCGCTTGTGTCCGTGTGTTTTTGTGCTATTTTACACTGTGTTACATGTCTCTTTGAAGATGTTGTATGTAACGTCTCCTCAGAATTTTGTATGTAATGAGGAATATGGTATGTGCCAAATAGTGCATTTTGTAGCTTTACAGTGACAAATGTGCACCCCTTGACACTACACTGTACCTAAAAAGTTCTAATAATCGGTGCTGCATGGGGAAGAAAGTTACGGTGCTTTACACGCAGCTACCGCTTGGTTATGTACTGATGCCAGCGGCAGCTGCTACTTGCGGTGAAGTTGTTAGAGGACAAATGCATTATGCAGTGATGGTGACTAAAATTTACACTGGATGTTTAACACAACAGTCATGAGAAAGGACATGCATGTACACATTTCCCCCGTTAAAACGTATGTGAGGCTACAAGTGTCGTTATATTTGGTCTGTTATTTTCACTGAAGTTTTCTGGCACCACATACAAAAATTGTATGAGGTTTCCCTTTATGAAGTCGTGGGTCTGACAAAATATCAGGATGAAACTGGTGAAAACACTGTTGGATGCCAATTACAAAGAGTCTGGCAATTCAAAGATATATTCCTGTTCAGCTCAATAAATGAATTGGCCGACCAAATATAAAAACGTTTCAACAGGGGCAATGTGTAAATTTGAGCATTTGACGAAATCTCGTCTTGTCGGGATGTAATGGCAATGTATAAAGAAAAATAATGGGCACCAACCAAAAGGTTGTCGAAAATAAAATGACGTTTCGGGTGAACAAGGCTTCCATGTGGAAGCCGAGACGTCATTTTACTCTTGACAACACCTTTTTGGTTGGCACCCATTATTTTTCTTTCTAGTCCGCCAGGGGCAATGTGTACATGCATGTCTTTTCACAACTATTTTGTTAACATCCAGTGGAAATTTCCATCGCCATCATTGCGCGATGTCTAACAACTTTTTCGCAGCAAGGTAGAAGCTTCCGCTGGCATCAGTCAATAACCATTGTGGTAGCTGCATGTTAAGCACCATAACCTTCTTCATCACACACCTATTATTACAGCTTTTTGTGTACAGTGTGGTGTCAAGTTGAGCACAATGGTGACTGTAAAGCAACAAAATGAACTAGTTGGCACACCGATTTTTCAGCAAAGGTTGTAGCATTCACTGTGCTTCCTACAAAGTGTGAAACAGTATATAGGTGTGGTGGGAAGCAAGTATACATACTACTTCTTGCCAAGTAAATAGTGAACATCCCGCTGCTCTGAACGCACAACGATGAGGTTTATTCCTCCAAACCATACTAATAAAACTCTTCGCACTATGGCTCATCTGAAAAGAGAAGAAACAAAAAATATCAAAACACTTGAACCAAAAGAAAGAAAGCAATTTTTGCCAAAATTGAATTTTGCATCTACCTTGTAAAAACAAACGAGCCACACAGCAGAAGGATTTAAATTTTGATGCATCCGCAGCATGCCCAAACTCATAAAAGGAAAGGGCCCTAAAACCCCTGTACAAGTGAAATGTAATGTCCACATAAAAAAAAACCAAATGACTTCTGTGCAGGTGACATTAAAGAGACACCAAGGGGAGACATTAAGTTCAGCTGAAATGCTTGATTATCATACTGAGATCAGACATAAGTAACTGCTCCAGCAAAGGGTGATCTTGAAAGCGAGAAAGCAACGTAAAAGTGAAAATACGATTTTGCACACTAACTGTTGGCCACGTGCAATGGCCATGAACAGATTCAAACAGAGACTGGCTTAGAAGGAGTGTTAGTTATTATCAAAAGTGCCAAATTAAAGGGGTAAAAGAGGAGATAAAAACACATTCTGTGACATTTAACCTTCCTGCACAAGACAAGGCACATGCAACATGAAATAAGCAAGTCAAAATATAAGCAATGAGCCATTGCTAAGTGCACATGGTTTCCGCTCCCACAACATGCCAAGGACAGCGTTGCGAATCGACCTTCACTGATGTTTTCACAAGTTAACTCAAAATGCGCGATGAGAGTGTCATAGACGGCATCATAAGCTCAAGGCAAGCATGTCGATGCTACCCAACTTTCTCTTGCAGCATAATGTGTAGCACATTATTAAACATAACACATTCCATTCGGAGTTCATAAGCCATGCACGCCCCTGCTCGTCAGGCTCGAGAAACTCAATGCCTGACAATGGAATCAATGTTGCAGAGGCTCCTGTTTTTATTGATGGGGACTTGGCTTTGCAATGCACTGACTTATTCCAAGTACTGTTGCAGTATGCAGCAAAGCTAGCTACACAACTTCCCAAGAGCATTTTGCATTCTGCGACACTCACACTGACATGCTGTCTAGCTTCCAAAGCGATAGTTTCAGTCATGTTCAGTCAGGTATAACTTGTATAGAACCAAGCACTAGATCAAAATGACCACTAAAAAAATAAACTACATGTCCTACTTATTCTTGCTCATGGCTGGGTCATTCTTGTATAGAACCAAGCACTAGATCAAAATGACCGCTAACAAAATAAACTACATGTCCTACTTATTCTCGCTCATGGCTGGGTCATTCCACGCCAAACGTCCCAGCCATTTTGGCGACCATCTCAAATGTATTCGAAAAAAGTCATGCTGATTTGGTGCATTGATAACGTTGAATTGCTGGGATATTACAGTGAGAAAAAATATTTTGGTCACGTGGGTGCCTTCCGAATTTCACAGAATGTTGTCTGGGCGTTGTTTCTGAGAAAATTTATTCTAAGAGTGTCGTTTGTTGTTTTTACACCAAATTTGGTTTACATATTAAGAAAAAGCATTTGTGTAAGGTGTTTGAGGCTGAATATTATTAGTGCTTGTTTTCTGCCATACACGCCTCCAAGAATTTAGCCAAAATGTTCTATGTTTGCATATTTCTCATTGCAATATTACGCCTTGTATGAATATCTGAGCCATGAAAACTTTGTCTACAAAAGGTATATTTTGCGCAAAAAATATTTTCAGACCCCTGAAGTTTCCAATTTTACGGCAAAAAGTCACAAATTTCAGAAAATCATCATTTTTGTCCATATTGTGATGCAATTTGAACCACGTGGTGCTCCAATAAAAAATCAGCTTTATACCTCAATCGAAAGGAAATGAACAGTTATTCTTATGTGGCAAGTTCTATCATTACCAATTTCTGTTTTAAGGAAGAAAATAATTTTTGAAGTTTCCCATTGACGGCTAGCTTCTCATTTGGTCATACGTACCAACGTTTCCAGAACCAGGTCAGTTTCGCAGCTCCCCATAGACATGGTATAGCTGTTATTAAGCGCACTGCCGGCTCGCCAGCGGAGCTGCAAAACTGAATGGTTCTAAAAACGTTGATACGTACAGCTTCCTGGTTGAAGTTCCCAGTGTCGTCAATGGGGAAATTTCAAAATTTATTTTCTTCCTTAAAACAAAAATTGCAATGAGAAAACTTGCCATATGAGAAGAACGATTCATTTGCTTTCGATTGAGGTATAAAGTTGATTTTTAATTGGAGCACCACAGGTTGCAAATTGCGTCTGAATGTGGACAAAAATGACAATTTTCTGAAATTCGTGATTTTTTCACGCAATGTTTAGAACCTTGAGGGGGTTTGAAAATATTTTTTGCGCAAAATGTACCTTCTGTGGAGTAATTATACATTACTCAGTTATTCATACATGGCACAATAGTGCAATTAAAAAAATGTAAACATGGAACATTTTGGCTAAATTCCTGGAGGTGTATATATAGCAGAAAAATTACACGAATATTATTGAGCTTCAAACACCTTACAGAAACACTTTTGCTAAATATGTAAATCAAATTTCATGTAGAAACAAGAAATTAAACTCTTAGAATAAATTTTCTCACAAGCAACACCCAGACGACATTCTGGGAAATTCGGAAGGCACCCACGTGACCAAAAATTTTTTTCTCTGCGATATATTACAGCAGTTCACTGTTTTCAGTGCAGCAAATCAGCACAATTTTTTTCGAATACATTGGAGATGGTCGCCGAAATGGCTGGGATGTTTGGCGTGGAATTTCAAAATTTATTTTCTTCCTTAAAACAAAAATTGCAATGATAAAACTTGCCATATGAGAAGAAAGATTCATTTGCTTTCGATTGAGGTATAAAGTTTCTTTTCTGTTCATTGCAACTTTGAGCTTGGTTGCTTATTATGCAGACGACGTGACAAAACACCCAGAAACTCTTTGAAAGAGCTGTTAAGGTGCAGACTAGGCTGCAGGCAAGTTGCAACGCTGTGTGTTTGAACAATATGACATGCCCTTGCTGTTACATACTGTTTCCTGTCTGGGAGTTTTTCACTAAATGGGTGCAATAGGTTTGTCAGCTGGGTGAGCAAAATAGCGCACATTTTGACAGGAATCAAGAAAGCAACAGGGCACCAGTGCTAACTATAACAAATCTTTATTGGAAACAGCAGACAAAGACGTATGTACAGAAATGGGTGAGGTGAGTGTGCATGTCACAGAGGCATGACTGCAAACCATCTGAAATTGGCACAAAGGAATGCAAGTTGCTTTTTGGGCAAACTAACAGAAGGTGTGCTAACACACCGTGTGCCCAACCACTCAATCATTTCGGCTTCAGTTACCTCAGGAATAACTTTTCATTTTTGACAGTCACGTCAAATTCATCAAATTCATGCTGACATTCACACGAGCCAAATTGCATGGCTATAGGACCGTCTGCGTTTTTCTTCATTGCCACAATGCTCTCTTAAATGATCCTTAAGGCACCTAGTAGAGTGGCCACTTTAGAACATTCTACAATTCAGCGAAATCAGATAAACTGAATGGTATGCACATGAAACAAACTTAGATCTATGTTACTTTCAAAGCACGTCACCGACGGCTCCTTCCCAAGCACACTAATTTTGCAAAGGCTGAAAAGTTCTCGAAGGGCTCTTAACAGAACAGATACATCAATGTGACCAAGAATTTTCATGAGATTAAGAGCAATCTCGTGCATGTAAGCCACAACATTAAGTCTCCTGTCAGTGCGCTTGACAGTGCGGGCGCACTGATAGGATGATTTGTGAAGTAAACTTCTTGCCACTGTTACCTGTAGCTTACTTAAATAATCAGCTTCCAGCAATCAAGTTGCCATATTCCCAAGTGCCTGAACAGTTTCAACATAGCATTATGGAAGGTCATGTTAGCAATGACCCTGTCTACCAGCCTGGAATGCGACGAAAGGAACAGCATCAAAGGATTGTTCGCTCAAGGTTTATAACAACAGCAAGTGCAGTGATGGCTACAATGAAACATTTTCTCGAGAAATCTTAATTATCCCTCAACAAGAAGCCCAAATGTTAAATCCAGAAACACCGGGCACTCACGTAGTAAAAAATGCTACAAGCACTCGTCTCAAGAGAGTTCAAGTCATTGTTAATGAAAAACAGAAAGGCACCCACAAATATGATGGCATGTTAATAGGAGTTGCAGCGCAAGCACGAAGGTGCTGAAGGAAAGGCGTAACGGAAGGCAAGGCGAGGAATGGAAAGCAAAGAGGGACCAACGCTTTCCATTCCTCGCCTTGCCTTCCGTTACGCCTTTCCTTCAGCGCCTTCGTGCCTGCGCTGCAACTCCTATTAACATGCAATTCAACCAACTCGCCCAAATAGCCGTTCTTCTTAAATATGATGGCCTTTAAAACGGTAGTATGAGTAAGACTGTCCACTGTCAAGTTTGCCTAAGAATAAATCACTATGAATGGGAGCAATGGAAAAATCATTACATATGCCTTGCTTTTGCAAGCGTGGAATAGCGTTCCATTCAATGAACATAAATATTAGATAAAAGCCTAGTGCACAGGTTCTCAGCCATGGATTTTGGCGACGTTGTGGGCTATTAAAAGTTGAGGGAGCCCTTGCAGTGAGAGTAAGGCGAGGGGTCCTAAATTAACACAGCATGCAGTGTGGAATAGGTGCCTTTTCTTTCTCCATGGCAAAGAACGGTCAAACTAAAGTGCCACACCTATTTGATTTCAACTGCTTGTCAATAATTTGTGTGGTCTGCAGCGACAATTAAGCATGTTTTCTCTTCCATTATGCAAGCCTGGGAAAAGCATGCTTGCATGCATGTCGTATAAAACTGCAACCAAAGCTTTACAACCATCTCACAAACAAGAGGAGATCTACCTAAATTGGCTCTGCTACAATTAAATGATGCTATGCAGTAAAACATACCAAAACTAAAAAGGGGCCGCTGTCACGGGGGGATCATGTGCCTGCAAAAAGCGCGTTTGTTTTTGTTTTCGAGGATGTCACTTGCTGGAAGCTGGTTATCTGAGTAATCTACAGGTAGCAGTGGTCGAAAGTTTATTTCACAAATTATCTTCCCGCACTATCGAGAGCATTGTTGTAGCGCCTTATATGCATGATGTTGTGCATAATCTGAGAGATTGCTGGTCACGTTGACGTACCTGTTTTTTTTAGTGCCCCTCAAAAATTTTTCAGACTTTGCAATAGTAGTGAGCCTGGGACGGCGTGGCTGGTGACATGCTCAAAGAAACATACATCTACGTTTGTTAGATGTATTGATCATGCTGTGTATTGGATCACACTGCGTAGTGAAATGTTCTACATTAGCCATTCCACAAGATGAAAGAAGACTGTTGCAAACTAGGGTCTTCCAGCTATGCACTATAGCACGTGAGGATGTCAGCCTGAATTTGATGAAGTTGACAGGAATCTGAAGAGTAAAGAAAGCGCAGACCTTGAGACAATAGGAGCCGAAATGATTGAGAGGTTACGCAAGGGGTATGTTAGCACGTCATCTGTTAGTTTGTCTGAAAAGCAACTTACATTCCTTATTTTTTTCTTTCTTGGGATTTAAAAACAGCGCCAACTAGCCCAACTTTCGCTTCTAGTTACATTCCTTAGTGCCGATTTCAGATTGTTTGCAGTGATGCGGTGTGACACGTGCACTCACCTCACATATTTCTCGGCTGTTTTAAATAAACATTAGTTGATAGTGCTTGCGTCATGATGTTTACTCTGTCACTGTCTAAGTGTGCACTATTTTACTCACATTATGTACTAACAAGCCCAAGCTACTTTTCTCGACTTCATTTCACAATAGGTCATGAATATCTGAACTGCCCATTTGCAGACCAAGAAAAAAATACCTACCGCTTTATATGGACTTGTCCAGGCCTATGGAAGAATGCTCCCATCTTTCACAGCAAGCTCTCCATCGCTTCAATCCTTTGAACAGTCCGTTGTCTACACTGCGTACATGCATAATAAACATTCCATCAACTTCTGCACAAGAGAGGCCTTAGAGTACAGAAGTAGTACATACCAAACATGACAGCTAAACACAGATTTCTGTTGATATACCAAAATTTGACCTTGAATGATCAGCTCAGGATGCATTTAGAGCAACTATGAGTGGAGTAATCAATTCTGCAGACAAATGCAGTTATGAATTTTATGTCAAGCTTTCCCACACTAGGGTACTGAAAAAAGGATGAAAAACGCAGCTTGCCAAATAAGTAATTTGCACAGAAAACTCAATCAGCACTCACATCACATTATTGCATAAATCAAAGTGTGGTCCATGTGCACAGTGGATCGTAACATGCCAACCTTATTGTATTTCATCATGAATGTGAAGATTTCAAGATAGCTCAAGATTTAATACAAGTGTAAGAACACCAGAGGGTACAAGAAAGATTGAGCACTGTTATTTTTTCTGTGACCTCTGCTGCTCTTGCACTGTTTTAAATCTTGGGTATGTTTTGCCATCATGCCCAGTTTTAAACTCTTCAAAAAACCAACATTCTTGCATTAAAGTCATTTGATATGCAGGCTTCGTCCTGTTCACTACAAGGGTCTTCAATTCAATGAGCCCTTAATTCACCTCACTTATTTCGTCCTTTCATAGCTAGGGTGCTGTCATGGCAGACTTGAGGCTTCAGGTAGTATATGAGGGTTCATTGGCCAGCTGCCAATGGCCACAAGTGGCACTAGCATGCACTGCTGGGATTACACACATGAGGTGCTCAAGGGGGAAGATGGGACAACTACCACTGCCGCAGCCCCACTGGTTCAGCATTACATGCACTATCCAAAGGTTGCAGATCCAGTCACTGGCAGCAGCAAGTCTCTTTCATTGACTTTAATTCCTTTGAATTTGTCATAATACCCCACTACAATTAAAACTAAGATATTCGCCCCTACCTTGGCTTCATTCAAAAGAAGAATCAAGCTTGTCATCCCTCGTTTTTCGTCGTCGTGTTGCCACGCTCTCTCTTTTTCATAAATTCTTTTACAGCTCTCTGAACTGTCCACCTTACATCTCGCCATCATCCTCACGCACGTCTCAGCGCACTGGCCATCAACTGCAAGTAACCCGTCCTCGAACACGAACCGTAACATTTCAAGCCTCATTTTTTCCTCGGGCTGCCAGAGACTGGAACGACCTGCCTCACCATGCTGCTTCCGTATCAAATCATTCCGAATTTCTGGACATGTTGCAAACCTGTATCACGCCATAACACCTGTTTTTTTGTACGAATATGTTAACCACCCCTTATGTAATACCCCAAACGGGGTCTTTAAGGTAATAAAATGAAATGAAATGAAATTAACAGTTTGGTTCATTAGGTTGTGCCTAACAAGGAAAACGAGCCCTTCTTTCATTCCCCTTGTGTCGTCTGTTCAATTTCAGTGCTTGGCACGCCACAAAATCAGTAATCACATTCTTCAGAATTCTGTGACGAGAAAACATGTAGATATATCAAAAATGACATTCTCCAATTATTAACTGTGTTAACTAATGCAGCACTATCGCCACTGTCCTTGAATGATACATCTTGGTTGTGAATACTGCAAATAAGACCCCCCTTTTGGCTTCATGCTCCCTTAGCAAAACACAAATGAAAGCAAAAACTACGGTACCACACAATCACGTAATGTTATTGATAGAATAGCACAGCCTGATTTATGACAAGAAGCTTCTGCAATAGTGCTACTTGACTATTAAAAGAATTGATATTTGAGATAACATGTTTGGTTCATCAAAGAGATGTAATGGCAGGGCTAATAATTGACACTATTTTTTCCCAGGCAAATACAGCATGAAGCACAGCATGCAGTAGCTTAATATATTTAACTGAACTGACACACACGTCTGCCAATAATTTATATATACATGCTTTACTACTTCCAATTAAGCTTGCAGTTGTACATGCACACTTACTGTTACTGCTGGCACACTAAATGATTCACAGAAATTTATTGCTTCCCCCAACTAAATCAAAGGTCTTAAACATACGGCCCATGTATCTCTAGCCAGCAGCCCAGCTTTCATACGACTATCCTCGCACCATGTTTTCTTTGATTTATTTAATAAGTCAATAAATATGTCTGTGAGCTACATAGCCAGACTAGACAAAGCATTTTTTCTTAAGGTACCCCACGCAGTCAACTTATGCTTAAACATAACCTTAAAATAAAACGATACTTCACTATCGGCGCTTCGATTTCGGTCATTCTATAAGCTATATTACTGATGAGTTTTGGTGCCTCCATATTGGGCTGTTGTTTTGCATCTTTAACAACTAAACAAACAGTGCTACAGTGCAATGCATGCGCATGAGAAGTTTGGTTTGTGCATTCGACATTACATGACCTAGTTAATTCACGTCGCCCTATACAATTTTTTTTATTCGTTTAACAGCCTCTGGTGGCATTGCCTTTGTGTCTTATGTAAAATTATCTACACATCAGTGTCGATATGTTTTTCTAAATCTGACATCAAATCTCTTATAGAAATGACAAACATAGTGAAACATGCTGTCGGAGAGTAGATGAAGAATATGAGAACCAAACAGCACTTGTGTGCGAGCAGCTCGGTGAACTGCTGTTAGCTCCAAGCTGTACCTCTGCATTCATTCTACATTCTGTAAATAAATGCGTTCCATTGCCACAATTATGAGGGAGGCACGGGGTATACTTTTGTGAAAAGCGGTACGTTCAGCGACCTCACCTACGTCAGCCGCATCGGCTAGTTTCCCCGTGGTGGATATGAAAGCCGTGGCCAGGACAGTACAGATGGTGACTGAGGCTGATGCGTAGTGGCAGCTCAAGCTGCGCACAGACACGGGTGGGTCACTCAGGATGTTCGGCCAGTAGGCATGCTGCTCGGCAGCTGGGTAGGTGGGCCATTCTGTAAGTAAACACGTCCCATCGTCAACAATATGATATATGGAAAAGGCCTTCTTTGAAATGGCAACGCTAACCTGCATTTTTCTAACACACAGACCTGTCACGCAATACCGATTTTGGTGCATATCCCGCTTGCGACATGGCTGTGAGCGCACCATGAGCGTGGCATGTAAATCATGTTGTACATGACATGGATGTCATGGTTTTCATTTTACCATCTGTCATTCATGTTTCTCATAAAGTCACGTAGCACAATACCGAATTCGGTATATATCAAGCTAGGGAACTAACCGTGAGCACCCCATGAGCATGTCATGGAGGTCATGCTTTACATGACATCAATGTCCTTATTTCATATCACCACTTGTTATTTAAGTTCGTCATACAGTAACGTTACGCAATGTCAATTTTGCTGAATATAAAGCTAGCAAAACAGCAGTGAGCACACCATGAGCGTGTCATGTAAATCATTACATGACATGAATGTAATGATTTTCAATTTACCATGTCATTTATGTTCGTTATACAGTCGTGTCGTGCCATAGGAATTTTGTTGTATATCAAGCTAGCGAACTGGACGTAAGCGCATCATAAGCATGCCATGAAAATAATTCTGTACCGGAAATGCATATCATGATTGTCACGTTATCACCTGTAATTAATGTTGGTTGTACAGTCACATCACCAAATGCCAAGTTTCGTACATGTCAAGCTGGCAAAACAGCCATAAATGCACCATGACCATGTCACATATGTCATGCTATACATGACATGCAGGTCATGATTTTATTATTACTACCTCTCATCTATGTTAGTCATGCAGAAATGTCTTGACATACTAATTTTCGTAGATATGTTGACGAAACGGCCGCTAGAGCACCACGGCCACGGCATGTAGACCATGCCGTTCATGACAAGCAAGTCATGATTTTAATGATATGACTAGTCATTTACGTTCATCATACAGTCATGTTACGCTATACCAATTTTGGTATAAATCCCATTAACGACACGGTCCGGAGAGCACAAAGTCGTAGGCGGCTAGATAGATAGATCGCTCAAAGTCACCGAAGTTCGTTAAGAAATGCTTCGAATTTAATAATTGGGTTTTTACGTGCCAATACTACGATACGAGGCACGGCGTAGTGGAGGGCTCCGTAAATTTACACCATCTGGTGTTCTGCGCTGACATCTTACACAGTACACGGGCCTCTATCATTTCCCCTTCATAGAAATGTGACTGCCGTGGCCGAGATAGAACTCGCGACATTCACGTCAACAGCCGAGCACCATAAGCGCTACACCACCGCGGCGGGCATGATCTCGCGAACACAGCGGAGCAAGATGAACACAAGGTTTGAATGACAAACACACAGCAACCACTCCCTGGAAGTGTAAAACAAACATCATAGAAAAGCAAATATACTACCTGTAGCACAATTCATACTTGCCCATCAGACACCTTTTCTTGCACATCATCGCTGCTGTTTGAACACGCCACCCGGGCTGCCTTACCTGCATAAATGTCGTCACGCAATAAGATCGCAAAGTTACGTAATTTGGCGACTTGCTTGAACTCACCTACGTATCCGCTGAGGCGCACGCTTGCGCTTTACAGTCGCCGTCGTCCGACAAGGTACTGGGCCGTGGACTGTCACAGTAGGTGCACTCGAGTGAATCACGCAATAAACGTGCGTAATCACGAAACGTCGAAAGCACGCTGATCACGCAGCACTGAGCGCGCAAAGCTACGAGTCCGTTGAGGCTACTACGACACACCACAGAACACCAACACAAAACCTGGGCACACCTTTGTACACCCGTTCCATCCAGCACGCGATAGATCTCCAGTCGACAACTAACAACGATGATAACCACGCAAAATATCGATAAACACCGCACATACACAAGCGCGGCACAAACTTATCGCGGCACCGCTGACATTTTTTTTTCGTGCTGAACGTCGGCTCCGCATACGTGGTTTTGGTTTGAAGTGATTGGCTCACGTACAGCACGTGATTTGAACACATCCCCAGTCAACGATTGATAACAATCATAATCACACATAATATTAACAAACAATATAATTATACAAGGATGGAGCAAGCTTATTATTCTTTCTTATTTTTTTTCTTTTTTAAGTGTGGTCTCGCACTCACGTCTTTACTTTTAGGGGATTGGCGGGTGGTTTCATGTGTTGGCGCGGCGGGTGATTTGAACTGAGTGTAGCGGACCCTTGTAGCGGCTTGGGCTTGTTGGAAATTCATGACAGTTACTCGCGCAGTGTATCAGCGCAGTGTGTCGTCCTCTTTCTTGTCCGTGTGTTCTCGCGCTAGCAGTAAACTGTCATGATTTGAACTGAGTTGCGGAGTGCACCGTCCTCCTTGTGTTTTCTGTTCTCACTGTTCACCCCTTCTTTATCCTGCTCTTTCGCCACCTTGTTGACCTTGCCGGCTGCCCTGTGCGACGCTTCAGGACACGCTGCACCTCACCGGCTGTGACGATCGTCAGCGCTTTGCCCTTGCATAAATACTTCGCTTCCTTCACGACGTGAGCCTATAGTCTAGCGACTTTGAAACACGGCAAGAACGCACACGCACATGCACAGAAAACATATTTTATCGAAAAGAACCTAAATAGCGATGGGAAAGAACGAGAAACACACCAGTACAGACTTTTTGCGAAGTGTCAATTGCCCCCCTCCCCCCCCCCCCCCCCCCAAACAGCCACCTCTTTGTTTTGTCTTTGTATTAATCCGGTGTAGCGGGAGATAGGGGCGTAGGCAGAATTGTTTTTTTTTTTGGGGGGGGGGGGGGGGGGCACCTTCTTGACTTAGAGTGGGAGCCAGGCAGGCAGATGTGGTCGGGTGTCATTTTGCTGTCTATATGTCTATATGCAATGGGGAAAAAATGACGGGGGGGGGGGGGGGGGGGGAGGGGGGGAGGGCCCGGTGTGCCACCTCCTGGCTACGCCACTGGTGGGAGATACAGATTTTATGAGAAAGGATTACTCGAGCAGAGAACCACGAACACCTTTTACAAAAGGAACATGGAGTTGCAAAGGTTGCTTGGTGAGTTTAGGAGGAAGTGCGGTAGGTCCGGTGCATATAAGTGAAACGACGGGGATACGATCACAGCTCATACGAATTTCGGGGTGATACGAATTTTCCTTTCGTCCCGGCCAAGGCCCATTGGCCTGCAAAAAATGGAGTACGGTTGTTGTGAACCGATTTTCACACCGCGACGTTTGATACGAACGTACGCTACCGCGCAGATACGAAGAGGTGCTGTCGCGGAAAACGCGCCGAACACGTGCGAGCGCGGGAACGCAAACCCGGGCATGCGCGCCGCACCGGCAAATCGCCAGAAGCACGGTGTAAGATTACAGCGGGCATTGGCGTCATGCTGTTTTTTTTTTTTTTTGTCAAAGGCGTCGACGCGGCCTGCTCTCGTGCTGTTTTAACACGTGTCTACCTCGTGCATCGGACATCCTATGAAAGGTGGACGGGGACCAAAAGAAGTCGAGGACGCTCTTGGCGAAGGAGTCAGGCCTCACAACGTTAACATGGGTGACTGTTGAGGTCGCACTTGTGCGGACACGGCCGTAAATCTCCCAAAAAACCTCCCCAACACTTTTGCGATAACAAGACCATAACAAAGGACCGTGGTTCTGAAATTTTGTGGCCTTGATCTATCACGTCAAAGCGCTTCTTTTGTTAGTTTCGCCGCAGCACTCCGGTGTCATTCGAAAAAGCATACTAAAATTTGGAAGGGGCCACAGCTGTCGGCCCGCACAGCTCGGCACACTCAGTCATGAGCATAGGCGTGCGCACGAGGGGGGGCAGAGGGGGCGGCCGCCCCCCCTAGTCACCTAAGAAGGGGGGGGGGGGCGCAAAGTCTGCCCCATACATTGACTTAATAGGGAAGGGGGGCGCTGCGACGAGCCTTCGCCTTCATTTCCGGAGGAAAATGAAGGAGAGTAGATTGGCAGGGAAGGTTTTCAGGTATTTGTATAGAAAAAGCGTCGACACGCAGTGGAGAAAAAGAACTAGGAGGCTCACCAGTAAATATACTGCTAGCAGTGTGGGCGACATGGCAACAAGGAGCATTAAGCGAAAAGTCAGAGAGGTGGAGAGGACTTATTGGATGACAGCGATGGAAAAGAAGCCGGCTCTCAGTGACTACCGAAAGGGAAAAAACGAAATAAGGAGGGAGAGGTTTTATGATAATTCAAGGGGAAGCGCTTTACTGTTTGAAGCAAGGTCGGGGTGCCTTAGAACGCGTAGCTATAAAGCGAGATTCTGTAACGAAGAAGAACAATGTACATGCTGTGGGGGGACCTAAGGAAACGATGGAACATGTACTGATTGAATGTGGCGATATCCACCCAGATATACGTGTGGGCACGAGTCTACATGAAGCCTTGGGTTTTAGGGACAACAATGGAAAGCTGAACACGTTCGCGATAGAAATAAGTAAGAGACGGTTAGAGTATTGGTGGCAGAAAAGTAGAGATAAAGGACAAAAATGAAGAATGGGAAAAATAAGGTCATTCTGCCTTAAGAGGCAGAGAGATGGACCGTGAATTTATATTTTTCTTTGCTATAATAACATAGATTTAATCATTGTAGATAAGGCATTAGGCGAACACAAAAAGAGTTTTTTTTTTTTCGAGCCTGGTGGCAGACATGTCACCGCCCCGTTATAAAGGGGACGCTCATAGCATCCATCCATCCATCCATCCATCCTACCTTCGCCCCCCCTGAAGGGGAACCCTGCGCACGCCTATGCTCATGAGTGCACTCAACTCACACTCACTCACACTCATTTGAACGTGGTGAGTTGAGTATGAGTGAGTACTCATGCGTGTGAGTGGACGTGAGTGTGAACGTGAGAACTCATGAGTGTGAGTGGTCGTGAGTGTGAACGTGAGTGAGTACTCATGAGTGTGAGTGGACGTGAGTGTGAACGTGAGTGCGAAGGCTGAAAAAATTGCGGTGAGTGAGTTTGAGTGAGTACTCCTTAAAGTGCCGACCTAGGGAGCTCGGCACACTCACTCATGAGTGCACTCAACTCACACTCACTCACACTCATTTGAACGTGGTGAGTTGAGTATGAGTGAGTACTCATGAGTGTGAGTGGACGTGAGTGTGAACGTGAGTGAGTGCGAAGGCTGAAAAAAATTGTAGTGAGTGAGTTTGAGTGAGTACTCCCTTAAAGTGCCGACCTAGGGAGCTCGGCACACTCACTCATGAGTGCACTCAACTCACACTCTCACACTCATTTGAACGTGGTGAGTTGAGTATGAGTGAGTACTCATGAGTGTGAGTGGTCGTGAGTGTGAACGTGAGTGAGTACTCATGAGTGTGAGTGGACGTGAGTGTGAACGTGAGTGATTGCAAAGGCTGAAAAAATTGCGGTGAGTGAGTTTGAGTGAGTACTCCCTTAAAGTGCCTACTCCCTTAAAGTGCCGACCTAGGGAGCTCGGCACACTCACTCATGAGTGCACTCAACTCACACTCACTCACACTCATTTGAACGTGGTGAGTTGAGTATGAGTGAGTACTCATGAGTGTGAGTGGAGGTGAGTGTGAACGTGAGTGAGTACTCATGAGTGTGAGTGGACGTGAGTGTGAACGTGAATGAGTGCGAAGGCTGAAAAAATTGTGGTGGGTGAGTTTGAGTGAGTACTCCCTTAAATTGCCGACTCGCGGGTCACAATGCATCTGGTTCATTAATTCAACACGAGCTTACGGGCGTATATTAACGGGTGCTGGTATGATTGCCGACAACTGAAAACTTGACTGACAATCATCCAGAGTTCTTCCTCACGTTGCTGCGGCCATGAAAAACAATAAATAAAAACGTACGCCAGCTTTCATTTGTCCATGCTTTCTGGTGATACGAATTTTGGATGATACGAATATTTCTGGTGGTCCCGTGAGATTCGTATCACCGAGGTTTCCCGCTATGTGATTGGATAAATATTGGTATCATCCGGGTATCTTTGGGTCAGCAGCCAGTTCTCGGGTGCTGACCCGAAGGTCGCGAGTTTGACCCGGGCGCGGTGGTCGCATTTCGATGGAGGCGAAATGGTAGAGGCCCATGTACTTTGCGAGGTTAGGGCACGTTAACAAACACCAGGTGGTAGAAATTTCCGGAGCCCTCCACTATGGCGTCTCTACAGTAATATCATGGTTCTGGGACGTAGCACTTTTATATTATTATTAGTATAGTCCGCTTTGACCCTTATGTCGGTCTCGCTCAAGCCTAGTGTTCTTCAATCAACTACACAAGGCTATGCTATTATTTACCCTCCCCCTCCTCCTTTCTATCCTCCTCACCCTCACTTCACTTTCCCACCCCGTTGCTATATTGTTGCATGGCTATGCTATGCTTTACCACCCCCTCCTTTCCCTAGCTTTCCCTCTCACTTCTCTTTGTCCCTCGCTATACTGTACTACACATGGATATGCTATGCTTTACCCTCCCCTCCTTCTTTCTCTCCTGCTCACTTTTACATCACTCCTCCTCGCACTCACTTCTCTTTCCCCCCTCACTGTACTGTACTACGCATGGCGGTTCTATGCTTTACTCTCCCTCTTTTTTTCCTTTCACCGCACATTCGCTTCCCTTCACCTCACATTTTTCTGCAATACTATACATGGCTATGCTTGACATGTTTTTGCCTTTGTGATTCCACACATGGCTTTGCTGTACTTTACCCTCTCTCTTCCTCCTTTATCTCATCCTCACCCTCGCTTCCATTTTTCGTCCATTTCTATACTGTACTACACACGGTGAGGTTGTGTTCTACCCCCTCGTCCTTTTCCCCCCTCAACCTCGCTTTCCCTTCCCACCCCTTGGTATACTATAGAACACTCGGCTACATGATACTATCCTGGCTACGATATGCTTTACCCTTTACTCTTCTCATTCCCATCCTCCTCATCTTCGCTCCCCTTTCTTCTACCCTCTCTATACCATACTACACATAGCTATGCTATACACGGTTTTCCCTGCGTGACGCCATGCGTGGCTGTGCTTTGTCTTACCCTCTTTCTTCCCCCCTTCTTCTTTTTCTCCTTCTCACCCTCACTTCCTTTTCCCGCACCCTTTCTGTATTAGGCTATGCAAGCATGGTTTCTTTCCTGTGTGACGCCATACAAGGCTTTTCTGTGCTTTACTCTCTCCGCTCTTCCTTGCCTTCATATTCATCCTCTCAATACTCCCCATTACCCTCACATTCTTTTCCCGCACTCTTGCTACACATGGATATGCTCTACATGGGTTTGTCTGCATGACGCCAAGCGACGACATGAGATCACAGCATACGATGACAGTATACTTCCTCCTCACCCTCACATCCCTCCTCCTCAAGTTCACTACCCTTTCTCACACCCTTGCTACATATACCCACACTATACATGGCTGTGCTATGCATGGTTTTGCGTGTGTGACGCCAACCGACATGAGACGATTACAGCCTACGATGACAGCCCGGGCCTCTATAATGCTCTCCGCACTTAAAAAAACCATTAAAGAAGAGAACCCATGCACACGGAGATTATACATGCCTACACGCTTCCCATGCTTTCCACTAAAGAACTTTGTCTAAAAGGTAGCCTGGTAACGAGGGCCCTTCGTTTGGAAAATACCTTAAAGCGAACCCAAAACATTAATTATACCTTAATTAGAACATTAATTAGAGAGGGAAGCCAACTTTTACGACTTTTGCAAGTGGTCCATCAAACACGGAGACACTTTCTGTACCTCAAAAACGGGGTATGTTTTTTTCGTATTTAGGGCGGTTTCCTTTATGTTCAATAAACAGTCAGGCATTCTTCAAGATTACGTAGATTTCGGTCGTTGATTCCACGGAAACTTTTCATCAAACACGGAGACACTTTCTGTACCTCAAAAACGGGACATGTTTTTTCGTATTTAGGGCGGTTTCTGTTATGTTTCAATAAACAGTTAGGCATCCTTCAAGATTACGTAGATTTTGTTCGTTGATTCCACGGAAACTTTTAAGAGTGTATTGAACCTGGCGATCTTGGGGTCAGCAGTCAAGCGCAATAACCACTTGACCACCACTGCGGGTCAGCTTGTAGCAAGGCGTCGAGAAAAAAAAAACACATCTTAAAGAAATAAGAGCACGTAAAGGCGACTAAAAGGCTTTTTAACACCACTGAATATATTAGTTATGCGGATGTAAATTAATTTGCGCCAACAGTTACGAGCAGCCACTACGAAATTTTTAGCAGACACACATCTATTCAACATAAAGGGAGGCACTGTATTGCTATTCCGTGAAAGTAGATTATTATCTGTATATAAATGATCGGTTGAGTGTGTGCGCTTCAACTTGACGTTCTGAGCTTTCACGGTTTTGTAACGTCGCGTGACAGGCAGGCGATACTAGCCGAAAGCGAACGTTTCTGACAAATGGCGAAGGAATATAGGCGAGGAAAGAAACATTATGATACTTATTTTCATGTGTTACACCTGTGAATAGCCAGTCATCATACGTAGGGGGGGGGGGGAGATGTGCCTTTTGTTGCATCACGTGACTCCCAAGTGGTGTGGCATGGCTCAGCAGATTTCACTTTACCATGGAAAGCTAGCGAGGAATACAGAATAGTTCTACGTTATTCCGTCCAAGTACGACCCGTTGCCCGCTCCGCGTTAGAGTTGTGCTACCAATCAAGGTAACACTTGTTTCTTTTTTTTAACACGAAAGTGTTTTATGCCGGGGCCCACCAAGATTTCAGTGACGTATTTCCATGACGGAAATGACATCGAAAAGATACACACGATCAGAAGACAAAAATGTTCCGTCAACGGGATTCGAACCTACGACCTCTTGGTCCGCGACAAGAGATGCTGGGCACCCTATCCACTGCGCCACGGCCACATACTCTATAAGATTTACAAAGGCGCCTTTTATATCTTCCACTGCCCTTCACAGTGCTCTTGCTAAAGTGAAGGAATGCATCATAACCGTGAAATCCACGATTAATTCCTTCAAAGCGTCGTTTCTACGCGTCCGTCCCATTCGGCGCGTTTCGAATAGGAAAAGTCCAATTTTGTCAACGCAGTAACACACCGCCCGGTAGTGACCTTACCCCCCAGCGTCGGCGTTGCTCATAGAATCCATCCATACCAAACGTAGCTCTGCGACGCGCGAGTGCTTAGCGTGGCCGTAACACCGCGTTCCCAACTTACACTCGCCCCACCAAAAATCGCAGCCGGCCAACGGGGAAGACACGACGCGCGTTGCGTTTCCCTATGGCCGGGCAGTGGTGTTCAATAACTCTAAACATGCCGCGAGTAGGCGACCTTAGCCCAAATTCGGCGTCCAATCAGTGACGCTCTTCTGGCTGTCACACCGCTTTCTCTGATTCCGCTCTCACCGTACAGCTACCACGAGCATATATGACCAAAATGGTTTGTTTAATCATTGATCATGGACGTTAGTCGTCGGGATACAGATGTACCACCAAGCGTCAACGTGGATGCATCCACGTTAAACGGTGCTATAACTGTCAAACACCAATATACATTGTTCAAGCTCTCTTATATCAATGTACGGTAAACATTCAACTACTTCTGTCAGGACACGTTTCACTTTCGTGTTATACCGATTCCTATGACGGAGGAATCAACCATGTTTTTTTTTCTCTTTTTCTTACATTTTTTTTCGCTATGATGTGATATGTTAAAATTATACTATTTTATGCAATCACTTGTATATTTTTCTGCTATTGTTATATTTCTCTTTTCACTGCTACCTTTCGGTACTGTTGCTATGAATGGTTTACTACCATAATTGTCTTTGTACAGGATGACCCGATGCCATCTCTTGACCCTGGGGCCTCCTTCTGTATACTAAATACCTGTAATTTTAATGTGCAACAGTCGACATACTCATTCGGGGTTGTTGCCAAAGAAAGTACGCACACGGAGTGATACAGGCCCAAGGGTTAAAACTAAACACAAAAATTACCGTAAGTTCAGAACTTTCTACAAAATAATGGGCCTTATTATTATTTAGGAGTGTGGCGTTCGTTATGGACATCTATAAGCAAGAGAGATAAACAATTTTATCAAAGGTCAGACTAAGACCTATAGATATTCCACCGCCAGGAGGACCATGGCCAGCTGGTCGGCGAAGGCCGCCGACGCCAACCACACCCGCCAGTGGGGAGGTGGGGGGGGTACGGATAGTGAGGGGATTGTAGGGTAGCGGGGCATGAGAAGAGGACGTGTTCTACGTTTGCGTATGTACATGGGCAATTGGGACATGAAGGAACGGAGCGGTAGCGATAGAGGAATAGGCGTGCTGGAGTGATCATAGTATTGAGTTGAATGGCTCTTAGTGTGTGTGTTTGGGCAGTGGAGAGGGAAGGGTGTGGTGGCGGTAGAGTCTGCAATGAATGCCGGAGGCTTTTGTAGTGCTGCTTAAGAGTTTTCTTATAGATCTGTGCCTCGTCCGCTATGGGCGGTATTTCCAGGGGACCACCGGCGCCCGGCTATTAATCTCGCGGGCAAGCTCATCAGCGAGCTGATTACCGGTAATCCCCGCGTGACCTGGCACCCACACCACAGTGACCAAAGCAGGGGAGAGAAGGGAAAGAGCGTCGGAAAGGTCGTTATGAAGATCCTCGGAGAGTCGGTTGTCGCGAAGAGCACGGATTGCCGCCATGGAATCCGAACAAATGCGGTACCGAGGAGAGGCAGGAAGAAGGCATAATTCTTGCGTCGCATGAACGATTGCGGCCAATTCAAGAGATAAAGGGGAGGTGGGAAAGGAGAAAGGACCAGCAGTTGATGTGATTGGAGTGTCAAGAGGGTTAGGCGTTATAACACAGGCAGTGGAGCCGTGGGTTTGTAGATAGGCCGCGTCAACGTAGCATGTGACAGTGTCCGGAGGGTAAGGGTCATGGAAGTGAGCGCGGGCACGTCGTCGTCCCTCATGAAGATGCGGAGTCATATTAGAAGGTATAGGGGCACAGCGGAGATTGCCGGGAAGGGGTCGTTGAGGGGTGTGTAGAGAAAGTCAATGGGCCGGATGCCAGCACGACGCAGTAACCAATGGCCCTGCGCAGAGCTGGATAAGCGGCCCAGTTGTCGATCCCTGTGGAGGCGCAATAAGTCTGTCAGGGGACGAAATAGGCCTGTCCCGTACAGTTTGGCTGTGGATGTGTGTATAGGGAGATCTATAGCAGCCTTGTAAAGAGTGTTTAAAGCCGACTGAATGCGATGTATTTGTGCTTGCGTAAGTGTGCAGTACGGCAGGCAATAAAGGATTTTATTCAGAGCAAAGGCTGGGACAAGTTGATTGGCTTTGCATTCGTCGAGGCTACCGCGCCGCCTGACTACTCGTCGGACTAAGTGAGCTACTTGGTGGCATGTAGTGATCGTGGAGCGTGTTGCTCGGGTAAAAGAGTGCTCTTGGAGGGGAAGGCCTAAAACTCGGCAAGATGACGTTCGGGGGGATGGGAGTACCCGCGAGAGTGAGAGGAATGAGTGGGTTAACAGACCGTTAGGTCCTTCCTCAGTCGACCGCACCAATCTTCCGCCTTTTTCTATAAGCAAAGTTATGGTTTTACATCAGAAGTTACTTTCTAGCACTCAAAAACGAAGGGGCCGTAATTGCACTGTGCTTTGCTGGTCAGCTTAAAGAAAAGTTATACGAATTCATTTGCTCCACCTGTAGCTTTCGACTAACATAAATATGTCGCATACATAACCGGAAATGTATCTAATAAGATAATGAGCTGCAAATCGCAAACTTTCGCAGGTACACAAGGTGGTTTTGCCCAAAAAAGTTAGATTGTGTTTAGCCATCAGTGTGTCTGGTAAACCTGAAAATATTTTCCATTTTATCACAAACTTCCGGCAAAGTTCCGCGAATTTAGTAACTTCTCTTTGGTTATATGAAGGATTCAAAGTTTCCTGTTAAACATTCCTCTCTATAATATATTTGAAGTTGATTAAACCAATCGAATAAGGCGCGCAGCGGAATCTTAGCTGACTCCCGGCAAAACCGATAATGGGCAGCATTTTACGCATGCTAGTCGTGTCTCTACCACAAGAATCAGTGGGCGTATCAATGATAAGAACACTTTTCTTTCATATCATTGTGTCCATCGAAGCGAGGGCCTTGGAGATAAAAGACATCCAACATTGTTGTAATACCAATACAAGATAAGTCGCGGCCGCAGGAAGCAGAAAGATTACATCAAATCTGCAGCGTTCGTTTCTTGAGCTGGACATCTAATCTTTGGACAGCACGCAGATATCTCGTGTCGTTATCGTGTCAGTTGTACCATTCAAAAAGCCGGCTCACGTATGCAGAAAATACAGGTAGTGCACTTAGAAGCCGGCGGTGTGGTCGTATTCAGTCTTCCTGGTTCGGATGGTCTCTCGAGTGACACAATGAGCAAGTGAGAGGCTGGCGTAAAGCAGAGGACAATACTTTGGGCGCCATGTGTCCGCAACGGTCCCAAGCTTCTTTCAACGTGGTAGCGCCGCCAACTAGGCTGACCTTGACTTTGGTTCTGCTCTGGTCAAGCGTGTTTTCCGTCTCAGCAGGCAAGTTTTCTCTAGGCACAATGCCCTTGGAACTGTTCCTCACGTAGCCGAAAAATAGTAGCCTACTTTGTGTTTGGTTGCTTCTTCTCTGAAAATAATTAAATACAAGGTATCCTATGACAAAGCAATGCACATTTGGAGGTTTCGATGTTTCGCACAAAATTCCTACGCAGTTGTCGGTTTCTCCAGAGAGAAATAGTACAATACTGAGAACGCAGCGGCTGTTTCAAGAGTAACCCACGACGATTAATTGTGGAGTCAGGGTGAAGGTAGTAATTGTACATAAATACTCAGAACTAGTGCACGTCTGATCGAAAAGTGGGCTACCTTAGAAGCCGGGGCTGCTGATGGGGATGTAACGCTCTTGTTTTAGGCCAGGTGCTACTTTCTTGAAGACAGAAGATGGTGGCGTGAACGAACATCTGCAGAGAAAGCTAGGGCACAGGACAGGTTGTACACAGCATGAGCTCCTGTCCGGTGTACTACCTTTGTCTGTGCGTGTTCTCTCACACAACGCCGCTATATGCTAACTGGGGATATAACGAAGGAATGAAAGTTTATTTCATCTTGAATGCAACTTCAAGTTCATGGGCAGGACTAAAAGGCGAGCAACGCTTGAGAGGGGCCCCTGTACTTGCAACACAGTACAACAACAGCGTTTTACTGATTAATGCCAGTTCATTGCTCCTAAACATAGTTATTTATAACTGCGTAAACACGCGTAAGCGTGACAAAAATACAAGCGGGCTATGGAATGTGCATTGGCAGGAAAACATGCTTACTCTCTTAAGCCCGAGTGAATTAAGAGAGAAAGTGGTTATAAGAAAACTACGGAAACAAGCATCACTACACGTCGCATCACACGTAGAATATGAGCATTACAGACAAGGCTATACATTCACATGCCTCAGTGGAAGTTCAGGACTGTCTCACTGAGCTCCATCTACCGAGTGCAACAAACTTTTTAACATAATGTTTAACAGCTCACTCTTAATAGTTTACGTTTGCACTTGGTGCAGTGACCATTCCTGAAGCTTCGTAAGTCCGCATACTGGGTCATGACTTTCACCAGTCCTGTAGTGGTGCGAGCTGGCTCCTCAAACTCAGACAGAGTTCCACAAAAACGCTTCATATCATTCATCACACTGCATCCAAAGCAGCTGGTGCTGGTAGTGACGTAGCTCGGCGGCTCGTACGCGCAGTTTCGGCAGCCAAGAATTCTATACCAGGAGCAATTTCAACAGCTGACTTCGATACAGCTAGTACAGTTGGAGACTATTAACTGTGATACTATGCGCACAGTAGCATCATTACCCTGCATCACTCCGATACCAACTTTAAAGGAGCATGCCTAGCTGAACACAACTGCAGAGTAAATTTCACATGAAAAAGCACGTGAAATAAGAAAAGCAACTTGTTCCGTTTGTTACTCCATTGCATGGTCACTCTCAACGCGGCTTTCGCATTGACAACCAGCCCTATCCCATGCCTCCCTCAATTCACCCCAATCACTACTAATGAGCCAACGAAGTTACGGCACTGCGATAGAACAGCAATTATTCAAAAATGCACTATCATCGAAGCATCACGCGCTAGGAACTGCAAAGTCTATACAGATGCTGCCATCCTACACCCGGCGGGAGGACATTATCTCTGAGTACTTCGCACAATCTCATCAGTGGACTCACCAGCGTTACTTATCTACGGAAGCCAGTCCTTCAGAAAATAGAACTTTAAGCAATTCATGGTGCTATGCACGATGCCACCAATCAAGCGAACAGACGTGTTCGCTGATTCTTTCGCGGCTGTTCAAGCACTCAAAAAAATTCAGAAGGCGATGGAAATCTGCAACGCGATTCACACCATGAATCGTAATAGAGCTACTTGCGTCAGTGTACACCGGATTCAAGGCTATGCTGCGTGCTGCGAATCCTCACAATACTGGTGTCGGCCAGCAGGCACACTGCCCTCCTAATACATATTTTCCACCCCTTCCCCTTCCGCCTCCACCCCGCAACTCACCCGAGCACCAAAAAAATTTCTCCTGCAGGATACACTCCCTCCTATCCCTCCGTGCGTCTGCTCCTTCCCCCTTCGCTTCAGCAGGGTGGAAAAAGTCGTGATTAGAAGGCTTCGCGCCGAAGTGGACCTCACATCGGCTCTCATATCAGCGTGGAACTGGTCGCATTTATTACTGGCTGCTACGTGACCGTGCAGCTGTACTCCAGTGATACAAGCAAATGCATACCATCTTTTATGCACATGCCAAGGGTTACAGCCGGAACGCTCCCGTCACTTCCTGCGAGCCGGTCTTCTCTACAGTAACGCGACAAGTTATAACCGCTGGATACAGAACAGATTCCACAAAACACTGCTTCACTTCATACACAACAGGGCTAGGCAGTATCGCGATACAAGAGTATCGCGATAGTATTTCAGAGATACTTTTGAGTATCTGTATTTCTGTATCGAGATAAATTTGAAAAATTTGTATCTCAGTAGTGAACTACTTTTACGATGTATCGATTGTATGGCGATACTATGCAGGGCACGGGTATCTCGTTACATTTTTAGGGGCGAAGCTCCTTAGGGTGTGAGTCTGTCCCTCCTCGTTTGTAGTAGTAGTAGTAGTAGTAGTTGTAGTAGTATTAGTAGTAGTAGTAGGTAGGTAGGTAGGTAGGTAGCCACGTGTAGTGGAATGTACCCACTCCACGTGATAAAGATGACGATGGCGCAGTATAGTGGAATGTACCCACTACACGTGATAACGATGAAGTATAAGCGCGTTCCAGTATAGTGGAATGTACCCACTACACGTGATAAAGATGACGATGACGCAGTATAGTGGAATGTACCCACTACACGTGATAACGATGAAGTATAAGCGCGTTCCAGTATAGTGGAATGTACCCACTACACGTGATAACGATGACGCTGATGACCATGAAGTATAAGCGTGTTCCAGACCACACAATCTCTTTCTGCCATGGATGAAAACGATCGAGCTTCGCCCACTCATCATCATTCACTTCGTGGATATCGCGTGATTTTTTTATTTTGTTTTGTGAGAAATGAGTCTAGGCGCGTTTTCAGTGCTTCCAAGGGGAGAGTGAAGGTTTCTTTTTGTTTTTGTGCCAAGACAACCAAAGGCTGGTCGGCGACATAGGAAGGGCCGCGATGGTTTCCCCTCGAGCCCAGAATGGCCCATTTGGTAAAACGCGAGACGCCACTGACGGCAGATTCACGGAGGCAATGTTGTCGGCCTCTGAAAGTCGCTGTCCCTCAAGGCCAGTGCAGCACGCCTACATTTTTTTTTTTGAGTGGCAAGCCATTAGATCGTGGCAAGCCATTTCTTTGGGTGGCAAGCCATTAGAGGGGGGCGGCAAGCCATTTCTTAATTGCAATTGATACCACCAATTATATAATTATTACCCGTAATGTACTTTGTATGTACACCCCTCTGTTATATCCTAATGGCGCTGAGAGTACTGTAATAAAGAAAAAGAGAAACTGCAAGGTTCAATGCTGTGCACCTTTGTTTCCAACATTATGTTGCACTAACTAATGCCTTTGCGGAATAACAGCATCCCCGAAAAAAAAAGTATTCCTGTATCAGTATTGCTGTATCTGTATTCCAGAATACTTTTCGCGACTTTTTGCAAAAGTATTTCCGAAATATCCCGTTACGTCAGCGGGAAATGTATTTCAGTATCTGCATTTCAGGCTTCCAACCGATGTATTTCGGTATCTGTATTCCAGAATACTTTTCAAAGTATCTCTGCCCAGCCCTGATACACAATACCGGCCTAACAGCACACGTGTAATACACGCATACAGACACAACGTTACGCCTTGAGGGCAAGTCTATATCTCAATGAAGAAAATAATAATTGTGATGATGGAACTTGCTTATCGATACACAGTAACAACAATAGAATGGCGGGAATTTCATGCGCAAGTACGTATGCATTCTACTGTGCAGTGGCCACACGTTGAGCATGAAGAATTTGCACACACTTTTGTCGGTGAAGATAACGTTACGCCCTGCAGCATCCGATCTGTCACTGCAGTAATAGAGATCTCCTTCCGCAGATTTCAGCGTGGCCGGAAATTTTTTCAGTCGGCTCTCATTGTCAAAACACTTGTACGAGTCTGAGAATTTCATGTTGTAGTGTTCAAACAATCGATCGTCGTCTAGTTTGAATACGGTATTATAAAAAAAAATTGAGATTGCGCATTCACAAACCCATAACATTAGCCGGCTCTTCGAGCGAATGTTGAGCGTGGAATCAACGTGTAGCGTACAAATGCACAGAGTTAAAGACCTCGGTGACATAGAAGTACACGAGTAGGCTACACACAAGCGCTGAATTACTCATAGCTGAGCTGTGAGTTTCTACATTGGTGTAATGCTAATCACACGAACTTACGATTCGGGGTCAGACTTGTTCTGTCGGAATTCTCATGTCAACTCTGCTATTACAATAAAATAACGACATCCACCTGTGCGATTTAAAGAACACACAGTAGCCCTAAGTACAGTACTAGCAGGTGTCCATTCGGATAATAACTTATTGAGACACTTCGTACACTTCACAGATTTACGTGATTCGTGTGCGCAGACCTTTCTAGGGTAGGCCAAGAGAAACATCTTGATTGTTTAACGCGCTAGCGTACATGCCCTGTCTGCGCATTCGGCGACGCGGAGTGCATCCGCGCAAAGGAACGTGGTGGTGGTTGTGGTTCGAAGAAGGAAAAGGCGCCTAATTTCTGCAGCCCAGTCGGGAGCACGGCGCGGCGCCTGCAAAGGAAGGCCACCTGGACGCAAAGCGGAGATGGAAAAGGAAAACGAAGGGGAGTGTTGCGGATGAGTCTCTTGTAAGCCAAAAACAGCACGCTGACGCGAAGAAAAAGCATGCACGTTCTGATTAAATTAACTCGCATGGCGTGTGGTCGCACATGCGAGTATGAACACAGGACATCGAACATTTCCTTTCACAATGCTGGCGTCAAGGGGTAGCAGGCAATTATTTTGATAGCCCCGCTAGCAGAAACTACAGTGAGATATCACTACGTTAACTCTGACGACACGCAACGAAACGGGTCCCGTCGCAACTGCCAGGGGAGGTCAACAGAGCACCTACGCCTACCCGGACCTTTACCCCTCCTCCTCTACGGTGGTGACTGGGCTTGCCGACTCCGCATCAGCAATGTGGTGTTTCGCAGCAGAGATAAGGGCTCATTGCTCTGTGCGTCATCGTCTGTGGCATCTGCGAGATATTGTCGTTTTCAGGAACGAGGCATGTGTCCTCGTGCGAGAGTAACAGTTTGCCGAATCTGACGCAACAACCTTAAGTTAGCAGCATCTGCAGGGGAGAGGAGGGTATCACGCAGGAGCAGAGCCAGGTCACGTGACCGGCAAAAGAGGGGATATGGTAGCAGAGCAGCAGCGAACGAAGGTCACATGACCAGCGCGCAGGCGAAGGAGTGGACTGATGAGAGATCACGCTGGCGGAGGGGAATGGACAACGCACGGCTCGAGGGGCAGCGCCGATGTCAAGCAGCAAACCCGGAGCTTGGCCTCCGCGATCAGCACTGATCCGATCACAGAGGCCACGCCCCGAGCTTGGAGAGCACTAAGCGCAAGCCAAGCGCCAGTGGAGGGAAGCCGCGAACTCCCAGGTCCTACAGAAGGAAGCGAAAAAGATAAGAACAACACACCGTAACACACGAGATGCACTGTTCATAGCAGGTTTTTGGGTGTAGCGCCACATAAGAAATGGTAAGAAAGAGGATGACAGGAAAGAGGCGCTGCTGAACAAGCATAATGCACTGTTCAACAGAAACAACACCACCACGAATCACAGCAAAACACACATACAACACCAAAGCACAGAAAATAAGAAAAAAAACACCGAGAATCGCAGTAACACACCGAAGGAACGACCGCGGCTCCAGTTTCCTCAGACTTCACTAGCTGAAACGGGGCTGAATTTTTTTTAAATTCGTTTTCTCATGTTTCCCACAATATTTCATGTGTAATCAATCACAAACTCACAAATTGGAGAGTTTCCTTCGATACTGTTGGAAATATCCACTAAACGTTTAACGTTTTGGAAGAACCATCGTACTTCACAAATATATGCTCGAAATTTTGGATCCTACAGGCTATTTTATAAAACGCATATTCCGTAGTCTGAGCACGCCTTTGTGAAACGGAAAGCCGGTTTGGCATGCCTTGAAGAGTAGCTTTTGCTGGAAATTTCCGGTGATGAGCTTCGGCGTAGTCCACGCAGTTATACACAAAAAGCTACTCATTTTTACAAATTCTCTTTAAAGTCTATTATTCATTTTTGGAGATTTCGTACTTTAGTAAGGTTCTGCTTCATTCTCCTTTTCAAGAAGCTGTTGCGAGGTATTATATGTTACGTCCTGCAGTGGTGCCCGTAACAGAGCACGTGGCTCATCAAATGCTGCTACAATGTGGCCATTGCATCAGCCAAATAACTAGACATTGCACCAGCGATTGTCGGCAAATTGTCTCTTCGCTTCTATTCTTTTATCTCGATGCTCTGCCAGACAAAGCGGTTATGACGCATTATGGTATTGTTATCTTATCTGTTCTGCTGATGGTCCCCAGACGAGGATTTGTTCTCGCACCCACAAATGATTGCATTATTGTCTTTCTTCTTCGATACGATAAGTGTTGGCAGGTATAATTAACTTTGAGACAAAAAAGGTGGGGCGAAATAGGACCGTGTATTGAGTAGGAGGTTCTGGTATTTCTGCAATGCCGGAATGATGCAGTGGAATGGTGCAGTGGTGCACATTCCTAGATAATAGTCACTGTGAAGCTAGCTGAAACGAACAGGTAAAATGGACGGCATGATTGATGTTATAGTCGCTTAGCTCCAGTACCTTCCGTATATATTCTCACGTAATTTTTTATTGCGATTCTGTTTACAGGGATTCGTGGTGCGGCGTCCTTCAAACATTCGTAGACTTATGAAGTTGTACCACTGTCGTATTTTCAGCAACCTTGTTTTTTTTTCTCTCTCAAATGTAGCCAGGAAAAAAAAGCTTTTTTTGGATACTGGTATCGTAGGTAACAAGACTAACTTAACCATCACTTATGCATATATTGATTATCGATTTCAGCAAATGTTTAGTTAGTATTTGCTTAGACCACTACCGATTATTAACGAGGATTCGCAAGTGCCGAGCACACGACCAAGTAGGCATATATTTAGCGATGACAGCTCGGTCAGTACAAACTTCATGTTATTGAAACATACGGCTTTTACATACTGTCCGCAAAATGAATAACTTTAAGAGGACTACTGGGATATTAAGTGCAATACTCATGATATGGGTATGAGGCGCGCCTCTCTGGATGACACTAGAGGACGTTCACTTCACTCAGTCGACCAATGGTAGCGCGCGCTCAAGCCCAGGTGGGGCTGTTGACAGAGGAAAAAGGGTGCGCGAAACGGTGGGAAAAGCGGAGAATAGGCGTGCTGATGCATGGCGCGCCGCCGGCTAATCTCGGAGGCCATGACTGATGCCACCAGCGCCGCTGATTATTCAGCCTTCGCGACGAGTCAGTTGAACCTGCGTGTTATATTAGCGAGTTTTAGTATAGCGGGAAACAGCAAACGCAAGGATTTAGCGTTAGCGTTAGCGTTGCGTGCTCCACACTGAGCATGCGCAGTACGTAAACGTAGCCCGAGCTCTTACGTACGTACGTTATTTCTGGAATATAGCGTTCAACGCTAACGCACGCAAGAGATTACGTACGTAGGGCAAGATGGCGGTGCCTGTTGACGCGAGAGCCGTCCACTTCGAATCTTTCTAGTCGTCGGCCTGCATTATTAGGCGCGATCACTCCCAAATAATGCTTGTATTTGATTTAGATTTGAGTAATGAGGCTTCGCCAGCCGTTTACTGGTGATAAAATAGCTCTGTTATCGAGATACGTTGTCGATTAGCGGTGTAGTAGGCCTAACAAAATTTGTTTCTGAGGTTCGCTCATGTTTTTGGTAGCCGCGCAGAGATGGCGACGCTGTATTCATTCACCTGTTTCCAAGATAAGGCAAAGACGGCCACATGTCAATCCGAGACAGGTTACAGGGTCTTGAAGAATACTCCATTGCGGTATATGTCGAAAGAAAGTGATGTGTTTCGGGCCGCCAGACACAACACTGAACCAAATGCGGCGCGGAGACGCAGCAGTGGTGACTTTGGATCCTGAAGCTCGAGTTAGTGGTGCACTTGTGGATCCTACAGTGCATCTAGATGGCGCCGTATGCGCTTGCGTTAGCGTTAGCGGGAATGCCTCCCGCTGTACTAAAAGACCACTGTTTGCCCCGCAGCGTGTTCCGTTTTAGCATTAGCGTTGAGACTCACGCTAAAGCTAACGTAAGCGTTTCCCGCTATACTAAAACTCGCTATTGCCACGCGCTTATTCTGCGAGCGA
>JALIZH010026621.1:0-22811 GCA_030522465.1 Rhipicephalus appendiculatus
CTGAAATTTTATAATTAGGCTCATTATTGAATATATAATATCTGCAGTTCGCATACGCTCCAGTATTTGGTGCCTCGTATATGTTTACGGGGAAACTTTCTGCTCCGTCTCATAGCGCATACGTATAACCATGAAGCTTCTTCGATTTGTATTAATTCACACGGAGCTACTATGACATTCACTGCAGAATGTCGATTGTTTCAATAACGGTATTTAGAGCCAGATTTCTGTAGAAGAAAGCACAAAATGTTAAGCAATACCGATTTCTTATATTTAAAAAGACATGGTTGATCACACCGTCATATAGGATTCGGTATAACACGAAAGTGAAACGTGTTTGCAGAAGTAGTTGAATGTTTATTTTACATTGATATGTGAGAGCTTGGACGATGTGTAGTGGTCTATGGCGGCTATAGCACCGTTTCACGTGGATGCACCCATTTTGCCATTTATAATAATATGTGGGGTTTTACGTCCCAAAACCACGATATGATTATGAGGGACGCCGTAGTGGAGGGCTCCGGAAATTTCGACCATCTGGTGTTCTTTAACATGCACTGACATCGCACAGCACACGGGCCTCTACCATTTCGCCTCCATCGAAATGCGACCACCGGGGCCGGGATCGAACCCGCGACCTTCGGGTCAGCAGCCGAGCACCCTCGCCACTGATCCACCGAGGCGGACCCAATTTGCCACTTGGTGGCACACCTCCATCACAACTAACGTCCATGACCTTTATTAAGCCTTTGAGGGAGCTCTAGTTAACATACACCTGGACACAGTTTATGGTGAATACCGTGCAGAGATGGTATCATCAAGCACATAATAAACACTGGTACTCGATATGCACTCGTTCAAATCTTCGTCATTTGAGGAGAGAAACGGCAAGGTGGATGCTTCCAATGATTGGGTGACCGACATCTCTGCTGATGCATGCACACACCACAACACAGCGCTTCAGGAACTCGAGGGGAGAGTTAGTAGCCTAAGCCGGGAACGCTTGAAGGCGTTCCGCTTCCCGCTGACATTTCTCTCGCGGCACTAAAGCACTTATTTGCGTGATGATCCCTACCGTGGTCTTTCACCTGAACTTGATGCAGCACTTTCCTTGGTCGCTGCTATCACACTCAAAGCATCAGGCGGCGGAGAAACACCATTGGTGCATGTGGAAGTTTCCTGCAATGTTCCACCTCAGCATCCATCACACTGAATATACGAAGCGCTCCCTGTCAACGCTCGTTAGTGTCACGATGCAGACCTCACCCCTTCTAGACTGGAACCCCCCCATTATCCACGAGCGCTGGGGTGGGGGGAAGGTGGGAGAGATATGAGGCACGTTGGGGAAGTTTCGTGCATATGTCACGGTAGCGTAGTGGCTAGAGCGTCTAGCACTTATCGTTTCAGGCCTAGAAGTCGTAGGATCGAGGCGCGACATGGACGAAGCTTCTGTTCTTGTGCATTTTACTGACCCCATTTCTGTGAGGTAACTGATGTCAGTGAGGTCTTGGTTGACCCCGGCATAAGATACTTTCATGTTAAAAAAGTGCAAAATTCTGGACCCTCAAAGTTACCATGGAGCTCTGAATTGCCACATACTTAAGTAGCCTTGAAATTACTATTATGATAGCAAATTCCTCATCTGGTGCTCTCATGCACAGGACTGCTTTGAATTGAAGCAGTCTGTTGGCTGAAACTTAAAAAAACTTCGGAGAAATAGCTAAATGATTACAGTCGTGAATTACTGAATGCAATGCCACCCGATGTGACGTCGGCAGCAGCGTTGTAAAAATGTTGGCTAGTTCTGTATAATTTTCTTCTGGCGAGCTTTTGCGAATGTTACCAAGTGGAGACTAAGTTGTGGCTAATGTTAGCTTACTCTCGGTTAGTGTTGGCTAATACATGCTCATTGTGGCCAGCGGTGTCTGATTTTGGCTTGTACTGGCTAATATTCGCATATTCTCGGCTGCTGTTGCACAGTGGTTGATAGCGTTTGCTAAATGTTGGCTCGCACTGGACTATATTGACTGACTGTCATTTAGAGTTGGCAGGTGCTGGCTATCTCCAAATCTTGCCTAATGATGACTACATTCGAGTAATGTTCGCTATCCATTCACATAAAAGTGCAATACATATTATTTTTCTCAAGAATGACTTATCACATATTATTAACGTTGCTCCACCTTCAGCAGGGCGCCAACGAACGCTGCTTATGATGGCACATCGATCGGCGCGCTGGAGAACGAGTTTCTTCTCGATAAAATTTCGTCTGCACTCAAACTCGAGTTTTCACATTACTTCGGACTGTAAGCTACTCTTTAGGCGCGAACGGGTAGTTGATGTGTCTGATAAGTCCGTGTAACGCGCACTACTACTCCATTTACACAAATACGTGCGTCCACCTCGTAACACTTGACTCCAAGTCAAATAATCAGCCATAGCCATTTCCTCGCTGATTGCTTCGTATAGACCAGAATTTTCATCGCTTGTAGGGGGCATACTTTTTTGGTGGGGGCTGCTGATCACATGGAACGGACGACCACGATAATGCACGGCCTCTCCTTATCGCATTCTGGCTGTGCTGGCCGCGACTGTTGGTTCGCCATCAGTTTTGACGTAACCAAGCCCGTTTTAGCGTTGTCCGGCCGACTGCTGAGAGCTGGGGCCGAGATTATGTACGCTTGCTCTAAACGTGGGTGCGAGAGTGGAAATAATCTAGTCAATAGCATCCATTCGCACATTGCGTTGTATCTGCCGGAATTTTTTGTGGATACTGTCTGACAACTGTTGCGGTAGAAAGTATGGTGAACATTTCATAGCATCACGGGCTACCGAGTAATAGTTATTCATGAATACGCGATGCGCAGCGGTTATAGGGGCGCCACTGAAAGCCGCGTAGCGGCGGCCGTCGGAAACGCGCGCGGGTCGCGTAGCAGACGCCTCCTTTCACTGCAAGCATGACGGAAGTGCGCGCGTGCGATTTGCCACTTGTGCGCGGATTCGCTCTGTGGAACTCAAGCTGAACGGTTGTGTCGACCGCGATCTCCTGGCGCGCCACGTGGCTCTCGTCGATCGGCCGCCGCCGTCCGCGATCCCCGGCCGCCTCGTAGCTCTCGCCGCATCGGTGCCCCGTCCTCGACCTCCATCGACCGTCTCCAAGTCTTTTTCTCCTTATTTCTCCTCTTCCTTCCCTTCTTGTTGGGTGTGCTTGCGCCTTCGCCTTCCTTTCCGCCTTCTTTTTCTTCTTTTACCTATCTTTATTCCCCCCACGTGCCCCTCCTCATAAGGCACTGCGCCGTGCTCCCCTATAGGGCTGCAGAAATTAGGTGCCTTATTTCCTTTTCCTTCTAACCACTTACACACACTTGTGCGCGTCCCAAACGATTACTTTTGCGGTGATAGTGTGCGCAAAGGGGCCGCAGTTTATAATAATGAACCAACGCGTGAACCAACGTTTTTTCTCGACACAGTAGCTTCGTTTACGTGTCATGTGTTTATATAGTAGATTTTGAGAGAGCGCTGTCGCACCGGCGCATGGATTTCACGGGTGCGGCCACGCGAAGGGTCAGCGTTGGTAAAACTTTGAAACCAGCACGATAAACTTGTGAAAAGATATCTCGGCAGCTTGCGCTAGTGACGCGAGACTGAGTCACTGCGGAGTTGGTGGTCACCTAGCTTGTTATACCAGCTTGGTAACGTACTTGCTAGGTTTTTTGCAAGCTATTACCAAGTGTTGAAAAAATGGCGTTAGGTTCTACGTGATAATACGTGGTTTTGGCGAGAACATGGCACGTGAGTAGATACGCTAATTACGTGATTCTTGCGAGAACGTTTCACGTGATTAGTTACGTGACTTTCACGTGATTAGTTACGAACCAACATATACTCACCAATTACATGCTAAAGAAAACATAGCAACCAGTAGCTAGCACCACCAGCAAGAATAAAGAAAAGAAAACACGTCAGTTTCATAATCGGCTCCACTCAGGCGTGCGCAGGGGTTCCCCATCAAGGGGGGGGGGGGGGCAAAGGATCATCGCAGCGCCCCCGGGCCCCACCAAGTCAATGCATGGGGCAGATTTTGCGCCCCCCCCCCTCTTAGGCGAATAGAAAAGCCCCCCCCCCCCTTCCCGTGCGTACGCCTATGGCCCCACTCATAACACAGCTTCTGTAAAGCGAATGAGCATTAGTGGGGTACATCAAGGGTTTCCTATTAGCATGAAGTCATGTTACGAGGCATTTAAAAGGAGGTTGAATCGGTTGAATGTCTTGTCAAAAGCCTTCAATGCGCACAGGTGTCATGTTTTACAGCCAATATGCATATAGTTGAGGTGAGCGCACAGCGAACATTCTGCACTGGTGATCACATTCCAGTGCCATCAATAGGTAGAATGCAGCCTATTTCGGGCAGCATACGTGTGATTTCAGGGCGCTTTTGTAAAGGAGCCGTCACCTGCCCCACATTCTCTGGCATTGCGCTTCGCGCCATTCGTTTTTCAAGAGAGCCTAGGCATCGCGTCTTATCAGTAATAACAACCTCATGTGTATTGTAGCGTCTACAATGCAGGCGAGGCGACCAAGTGTAAACGTAGCAGCGTTCGCTGAAGACGTAGCGACATAAATGGAGAAATAAAAACAGGGTAACCGTTTAACGCTGCCGTAAACAAAGCGCGATTGCGTACCTTTTTCGGACAGCCGCAATCAACCACCGCCGTCGCTATCGCTCATGAAATAGCACCGGAAACCTGTAGAAGTGCGTTCCTGGCGATTTTTTGTATGCGTTTGAGCAGCCGACAACGCAGCAGTTATTTTTCGGCATCGCTGAAGCCCGACAGAGTCGTTAAATCACGATAAAAACACATCCATCCGTGCACTCGCGTACACACTCGCGGGAAGACTGCTCGCCCGGACCCGCGAGCGCTTCCGAGCCGTGGCGGCAGATGGCGTCGTCGGCGCTTTGCGCATCGCCTATAGAGCCGGTGAGCTGCTGTTGTTGAGTACCGTCGAGTCGCTTGCGACTAGTGGGGCCACCATGAGTATATAAACGCCCGTGAAGCATATTTAAAAGAGATCGTGTAAGCTCACATACAGGTTCCTCTTAAAGGGACACTAAATGGCAAAACGATTTTTCGCGTATTAGTTAAGTACAATTTCACAATCCCGAAAACACCACTCTTACCGCGACACGACGCTTGGTAAGCGAGAAAACACGCGAAAAGAAAATGTGGGTGGAGACGCCACCTTGAGATTCCCGCACCAAACACCGTGACTTCATAGATTCTGAAAGCGTCTACTGAGTCCTACGTAGCTTCTAATCGATAAAAATGAGATGCATGGTCATCTGTGGGTGCCATAGACCTAGCATACGAAGTTTCAGAAAATTTCATCTAGCCAATGTGGCGAAAATACGAAAAATACATTTGGAATTTATGACATCACGCACGCACATATCGGCGCCAAATTTAAAAATAAAACTTCAACCTTGATTTTCTCCGCTAGTAATGAACTGATGATAGTGAAACATATGGCATTAGAGTTCTCAGAGTGCAGTTTGTCAATTTAAACCAAGTCATTGTTTTTCGCTTTAGTGTCCCTTTAACCTACGAAATATCATCTAACAATCGTGTGCATAGCCGGCCTCGTTTTCTCTTACCTCCCACTTTGGCTAGCAATAATTATTGCTCCATTTGATTGGTAGCTCGCATCACATGAAGTAATTGGGAAATCTTTATTTTCAGACCTTTTGCTAAAAACGACATTCAGAATTTAGGCGATCCCTCTTATGACCGGGACATTTGTTCGTCAGGCAGTCCATGGCATTCTCAAACCTCTTCACCAACACCATAACTTATAAAAATCTAGCCTCTGTCCTTTTATACATCCACAAGGTCCACAAATCTCACTTATGCACTACCACTGGAAAAACCAGGACTTTAAATGGAAGCTGAAGAGGTTTTAGAATTCGATAATACTTCGTGGTTAGTGACCAAATCTACTGTCATGTCGTGACTTTTTCCGTGGTTGTTGCAGCAGGAGCCTTAGAATGCGCGAAATAAAAGTTTGTCTTGCTCCGCCCACGCGAGCGCGCCGAAAGTGTGGGCGTGGAAACCTACGCCATCTTCGGTTTCTTTGGCGGAGCCGTGCTGCATTCCGACGGAAGGTTCCCCGTCGCTCACTGAGGCGAACTGCGAGAGCGCTGTTTATGTGCCGAAGGCTCTAATAAGTCTAGCGAAGCTGAAAGTTCTGCATCTGGATTACGATATCTGGAAAAACGACAAACAGCCTAGCGCAACGTGAAGAAGCGTCTCTGGTATCTTCAGCCATGGCCTCCGTGACTGACTCGTGAGGTGCCGTTTGCAGAGCTCATCGAGCAGGCCACCCCTTCAGCAGTGCTGCTGTTGCAGATAACGCGGCATACCAAGGATGACGTCACCGCATTCGTTCAGCATCTCAAAAATCCCTGCGCCCATCTCCTGTGCTTTTTGCCAAAACGTGCTCGTTGCGTTCACTTTTGAGAACTCTAACACCGCTTTTCGAATTCAGCAGGAACCAAACTGTTCCTACACGCTGAAAATTCATTTTTTAAGTGCTTCAGCTTCCCTTTAAAGAGCCCAAGCTTAGATTGAAGCTGGCAACTTTGTCTCTGTTACGAGACATATGACCCTGCCGCACGGGCGGGAAAAAATTAAGGTCATCAATTCCTGTTAAGGTCATCAATTCCTGAATGACATTTTTTCAACAGCGCTGCCACATGTACAAAATTAATGACAATTGGCCTGACAGTATCGATAACAGTGATTCATGAAGTGAGTAATGCTAAAGTAATAATACAAAAGAAACGTGTGTTTTTTTACGAACGCAATCTGCGTTGTAGGCTAAGGAAGTGTAAAAATAGCGCTCTATACTTCCATTATTTTGAGTTTATTGCACGTATTCCTCTTCCTATGTGCCCCTTCACAAACAAAAAAGCTGTTGTACAGTGCGAGGGCTTTGACACAACGGCGCACTGTTACCATATATATGGGTGTGTGTGCGTGTCTGATTCATGCATATGATTGCAGAACTTTATTTATCTTTGAAACTAATCCTGGCACCATTACTACAGACTATAAAAGTTCACGTTTCCAATTCTGTGCATTGCAGCTCCTTCGCAATTCTGACGACCTTGTCTTGTTGCTTGTGTCAGCTTACAAGTGGATATCAAGCAACTGGTGGTGCATGAAATCGAGGCTTAACTGTGTGGAAGCTACGAACAAAACGTTTTATCGAACTGACTATTACTGGATACCGGAGCAGAAAACTAGGCAAGTATACAAACAGGCCTGCGCTCTTTGCAGTGCGCCTTATGAGTTGTAAAGTCTCGGTTGGGAACACTGTACATTTTCTGTAAGTGCTCAGCTGACTTGATCATACAATAAAGAGGGTTACTCTAAACAGAACGATAAATTAGGAGCGAGAACAGCAAATGGGTATAGCTTCTGTATTGCGTGATCAGTGTTTGCAAAGTACAAACATTCAGAGTACATATTGTGAAGTGGTTGTGACGGTGAACAATGCAGCAATCAAATCAAACCTATGAAAATTGAACTCTTTACTTGGTAAGCGAGCGTCAAACAAAGCAAGTAACGCTCACAGCACAAGCAATTGTAGCACTCGCAGTATAACGATAGTGACGAGCGCAATCGTTGATCGTCGATAATCTGATCAGTGGTTCAAACATATGGCAAAGTACATACTAACGCTGGAGTGCTCGCATAAGAAAAAACATTCCGCGCATATCCACGAAGTGAATTATGATGAGTGGGCTAAGCACGGTGATTGTTCGGTAACTGTGAATCTCCCGTGGCATTTTGCCCACTCGCTGATGGAAATGAGTGACAACGCGTCTGTTCAGTATATATGTTTTATTGGTCATAACTCGTATGTCGTATTGAGGTCTGAATTCCGTTTTCCTTTCATTATCACCGCTTTGTGGTCCGTGAAATGCACATCCAATGATTCTTTGAGCGGATCTAACCTGAATTTGGCAAATACGAGGTCTATGCACGTCCCTTTGCTGGCTGTTGGTTGTTTACAGTCATACGAAATGCATCGTAGAGCATATCGAGACGCCATATACTGCACAAGCCACTCGTTGTCTGTGCTGTCAACGTTAAAGTCACCGACTAGTACGGAGGGGTTGTTCGTGTATTTTGTTTCATAATCGCGCATTGCTAGATCGATGTACTGTTCTACATTGCCTCGGGAGAGATTCGGGGCCAGGTACACCGTCATGATGACGGTTCCGTTGGATAATTTTATTGCAGCGCGTTCTCTGTTGCGCGGTTGACTCGTTATTGGCAGGTCGAGATCGACCGCGGTCTCTCGTAATTTCACGTACATCCCAACACAACCCGCCGGACGCTCTGCTTCTGTGCAGACGACGGAGAAGAATCCCTTGATTTGTGGTTTTCTCGCATTCCACGTTTCGGTAAAGCAAGGGACGTCTGCTTTCGTTAGTATGGGATCTCGCTCGATGTCGTCTGCGTGGGCATTGAGGGAACGAGTGTTTAGCAAGACGAGGGTAAACTCTGTCGCGGGATCGACGTCTTCTTGAAACGCTCTGAGGTACCTCTGCGTCAGTGTCGGTAATCTGTGTTGCTATAGACGTTTAAACTCGTCTATCATGTTCTTGTCCACGTTAGTATCTTTGTGGTATAAGTGGTGGTGCCCCTAGGAATTGGTAAGGTAGAGGTTGTTTACATTAGTGCTAAGACTGAGAGTTACGTGTACTAGCTTTTGCGGGTGGGTTTTGTTATACTCATAGACAATCGACGAGTACTTCCCTCCTTGCGATTTGTGCACGGTTATTGCACTTGCTTGAGCCAATGGGAACTGCCTTCGTTTGCACGCAGCACCAGTTATGCGATCTAACGTTACAGTGGCCACACGAGGCTCAATGGGAATCCACGTGGAGTCTACGTCATTTCCATTTTGTGTCGCCTCGCTTATCATTCGTCTTGAACGAAGCCGAGTGAGCTTTCCCGTTGTCGGCACATCAAATTGTAGCCACAGCCGCTTTGGGAACTCGTCGGCTACACCTCGCTCACACATTTTAAGAGTTCCCACTGCTCCATTCACTAATCCATCCATGACATCAATGTTGGCAGTTATCATGTATGGCTTATGTAGTACGAGTAGTATCTCTCGAGGCAGGTTTGCAAATTCCGTGTGGGACATCCGCGCAACCTTGTCTCGCGCTTTCTGCAGAGTCTCTTCATTTCTGCAGCTCAAGTACGTGCCTTGCGCGCCTAGCCGAGTCACATCTTCTTGTTGGGTATTGGCAACGAACGTGTTGAAGGCCGTCACCTCGTGATTGGAGTAGAAGAGTCGTATTGCCGAGGGTGCAAGAAGTAACGCCTCTTCCGGAGGGACGAATCTGCTCTCTAGTAATTGCACTTCTTCGGGAAGCAATGGTCTTCCATCTCCGATCTTTGTAAGCAGCGTAGAGAATGACGCATCCTCTTGCCTGATGACCTCGACTAGTGGAAAGTAATTCATATTGTGCCCTCTTATCGTAGAATCCAAGAGTCCTCCAACTTCACGACACCTCTTGTACACCTCACTGGCTCTAACCGGCGGTAATTGACGCAAATCGCCGCACAAGATTATATCCAGCCCTCCAAACGGTTCGTTCAGTTGTTGAGTAATCTCTTTGAGGCGGAAGTCGATGACGTTCAAGTTATCCGAGAACAGCATACTTACTTCGTCTATAATGACACATTTTACTTTTCGAAAGGCTACACGGAACGTGTTCAGTTCATTGTCATTTAACCCCACGTCGTTTATTTTTGTGCGCAAAAGTTTGAACGCCTAGTGCACCGTGGTTTCTCCGACGGCCACCGCCGCTTTTCCCGTGCTGGCGCAAAGTACACATGCGTTGTAGGGACCCGCGTCGTTTTAGCGGTTGTAAGTGTGCATTGCCAACCTGAGGACGAATGTTTTACCACAACCAGCCGGTCCCGTCAAGAAGACACGCAATGGATGCGTGCCAACCGTCGTTTGTCTCTGAATTATTGAGCCTCCGTTGAGCCTCCGCATGCCGTGCTTTACTTGTTTGTTTGTTTGTCGCCTACGAGAACCTGGCTCATACCCACAAGGGGGATTGGCCACACTGACTGTTATTAAGGGAAAAATAAAAGGCTGTGTAACGTGTACGTTCGTTCTGATCTATAGCAAAAAAAGAATCTTTGTCATCTGTACATATCATCACCAATGTAATTTAGCTCGAGCCGGGCTGATGTTTTCGCATCTCGGCTATGAACGCGCAAGCCACCGCACGCCGGCAAGGCTCGGTCCTAAGGCGCTTCGCCCCTAAAAAAGCTGAGCTACTCGAGTCTAAAGAGTAAGTGTGCCGATGGATAACCCAGTATTGCAATTGCTTGATGAATATGAAATGCCTTACTGGCAGAATGCCGAGTCTTTCCTTTCAGCTCTTTTAACAGCGAAGTTGTTTTAGGAGCTTGCTCCTTATGCTCGGGGCTTGTCCGTCGTCGTCATGGAGGAAGAAAAAGAAAGGAGGGAGCATGACGTCACGCAGCCAGCCTTGGCAAGCCGACCCACTTTGAAGCCAGCAGTGTCGGCCCAACACGTGACCTTCTGCGTCAAGATCACGCAAGCAATGAGATTTGCCGAGACTTCGGGTATGGCGCCCGGTAGCTTTTAATCGAAGCGCGCTTGTTCTGCGCAGACCAGCCGGCTCACGCAGGAGGTTCAAAAAAAGGAACACCACCGAGGTTTAGATTTGGAAAAAGCTTTTGACAACGTGTCTCACGCACACATTCTGAATGCCATATCGGATCTGAATTTGGGCGCAGCCTTTCACGGTTACATAAGTTCCTTTCTCAAGGGGCGGAAAGCGACACTTAAAATCGGAGACCTAACCACAGAGGCTTTCGAGCTTGGTCCTAGAGGTACACCGCAGGGAGCGGTTGTTTCACCGCTATTATTTAACATAGCAATGAGAGGTCTCTCGGAAAAGCTCTCTGCTATAGACGGTGTTTGTCACACAATCTATGCAGATGACATAACAATATGGTGCACCAAGGGATGTGAAGGAGATGTTGAGGCGAGTCTCCAATCGGCAGTCAATGAGGTTGAATCATACCTGGAAGACACGGGACTAAAATGTTCCCCGAGTAAGTCCGAGTTACTCCTTTATAGACCGATCAGACGAGGTCCCAAGCCCAGGGGATGGAAGCCACTCGCAGATGTCGATATCAAGCTAACCACACGTGATGGAAACCTCATTCCTAGAGTCGAGTCCATACGCATGTTGGGCATGGCTGTCGAATCCAATGGATCCAATAGGCTTACATTAGATAGGATTACCAAGAAAACGGAAATGGTCATCAGACTCATTACTAGGGTGTCTAATAGAAGAGGAGGCCTGAAAGAAGACAATTTACTCCTGATTTTCCATGCCTTCCTCATGAGCCACATCATCTACGTAGCGGCCATGCACACCTGGCACAACTTCGAGAAAAAGAAGCTTAACACCCTCATTCGGAAAAGCATTAAAAGGGTACTCGGCATTCCGATGACTGCTAGCACAGAACGCCTCTGTCAATTAGGCGTGCACAATACGGTGGACGAAATCATCGAAGCACAGGAATCAGCCCAGCTTGCTCGACTATCCTGCTCTTTGGCAGGGAGAAGAATCTTAGCCATTCTGGGCCTCAATCCAGTGTTGGCAGAGGAGAGAAGCCATCGAATCACAGAGGAGCAAAGAGAAAATATTCTTGTTGCACCAATCCCTCGCAATATGCATCCGCAGCACAATGAGGGAAGGCGTAGAGCAAGAGCGATTGCGATCCTGAAGAAGATCAAGGATGATCCTCAATCGGTCTGCTTCGTAGATGCGGCACAATATGGACGCTCATCTCACTATGCCGTGGTCGCAATAGATAACAGAGGTGAAATAATTTCGTCGGCCTCCCTGACTGGGACCACTTCTTCGAAGGCGGAGCAAGTTGCTATTGCTTTGGCACTGTTGGATGACAAGAGGACGGAAATCTATTCAGATTCTAGATCGGCAGTCAGGGCGTTTGCATCGGGCTCCATAGCGAAAGAGGCACATGACATCCTTAAGAACAGGACCATAACTATGCACACGATCACTTGGTTCCCGGCACACCTAGGTCAAAATTTGGACTCTCTCACCAACCTCAATGACATCGCCCACTCCCAAGCGCGCGTACTAACTCTCCGCGCGGGAGGAGAAGCCTTGTCACAGAGCAGAGTTCAAGGGGTCCGAGACACTTTATTCACATTTAATGAATTTACAAAGCACTTCTATCTGGAAAGAAGAGTATTTCCTCCACCACACAAAAAAGCTCACGAGACCACAGGCGATGACCCTTAGGATGCTACAAACTAATTCGTATCCGAATCTCACTTTCATGCACTGTCTATTCCCGAGTGACTTCAGCTCGCAATGCCCTGGCTGCGGGGGGAACGTGCGATTTCGAGCACATGCTTTGGCGGTGCCCCTCGTTACGTGGGGATAAGGACCTCACAGAGCAGAACTGGAGCTCGGCCCTCAAGAGCTCGGAATACCAGCGTCAAATTTGGGCTGTCCAGAGAGCCTGCGATGCGGCGGTTAGGCTAGGTCTAACTGTCCCCACGTGGGAGCGGCCCGCGGCGTCACCCTAAGGGGTGGCACTTCTCCGGATCTTTAAATAAAGTTCTTCGTACCGTACCGTACCGAGACTACTAAAACCTACCGCACGCTCTGACGTTTTCATCACGTGTTGGGCCGACACGGTGGGATTCACTGGGCTTCACTCGTGTGACGTAATGCTCCCTCCTTTGTTTTTCCTTCCTCCGTGGTCGCCGTAGCCAGATGACGATGACGCTGCCATCACGGCACAGCACATGCAAGGTACCAACTATACGTCATGACGATGACGATGAAGCTGATGACGAAGAAGAATAAGCGCGTTCCAGACCACACATTCTCTTTCTGCCAGTACGCTGGAACGGCTGCGCGTGGAGCGCTTCCTTTCTCTTCGCCGGGAGCTCACTCAGTGCACTTCGCTACCGCTACTAGTCATGAACACCCAGGAAGCCAAGGCAGCGGCGGTGAGAGCCCGCAAGGCAGCAGCAGCGCGGGCTCGCCGCCAAGACCCTGCGGTGAGAGCTCGCGAGGCCGAAGAGAGACGTCAGCGTCGTGCGGACCCCGGGATACAAGCCCGCGAAGCCGAAGCAGCGCGGAAGCGGCGCAAGAGAACCTCGAAGAGGTACGGGCGCGGGATGGAGGGGCCAAGCGCCGAAAGCGGTCGCTACCTGAAGTTGGTGGCGCCGACGCGCGCTTCAAGCGCGATTTCCTCGACCACACGTTCGGCCACAGCTGCAAGGTATGCGACCGCTTGTGGTTCGACAACAACCTGACCAGAATCGCTACCATCCGCAACGAGCAATCCCGCGCCAACGCCATTGCCGTGTTACAACGAGTTTCCTGCCACGTCATCAACCGACTACAGTGAGTACAGAGTTTGCTCTACTTGCAAAGACTCTCAGTTGCTGCAAAGGTCCCAGCTATGAGTTTTACGCGCAAGTAAATTGTGTATATAGTGCATCAAATGTAAAATAATAAACATTGTCTATATAATGTGTATATAACTATAACAACTTGTCACGTCTTTATATGACAGTAGACGAATTGTACGGAGGATTCACGGTTTACCCGATTATCTCCGAGCAAGCTCCTCCAACATCATTCACTTCGTGAATATGGTGTTTTTTATCGAGGTTTCCCCGTCCGATTGCGTAGCGCTCATCACGTGTCATCTCAGTGTGGCAAGTGTGAGGCGCCTTAGGAAGGGGAGGGCTGCGCCGTTCGGAGGTTGGGGATGGTGAAGCTTGACGGGTGTACCGATAAGCGGGATGCCAGGAAGGGAGAGAGTGAGGACTTGCACAAAGAGTGATCCAATGGGAGGCGCGCCAAGTGGGACGAGAGGAAGGCTCAGCGGAGGAATTCAGCCGTTTTGCGAGAAGTAGGTTACTGAATGTCGCGGCGAAGTTTAATGGAGTGTGTTGCTTTTTGTGCGTTCGCACTTTCATAACGGTGAAGACTGCTCCAGAGGAAGAAGCGGCCTGACGTGAGCGTCAGCAAGAGCTTGCGCGCGAACGGGAGTGTCGTCGCCGAGCTAACCGCGATGTTCGCGCAAGGAGGGCGAAGCTAAGCGCAAAAGAAGAGAATACTTGAAATAATACGTGAAGAACATACAAGGTGCACAGTTGAACCATTCAAGAAGACGAGACCGCTTGTCGAAACGTTCGACAAGCACGCTCTAAGGTGCACAGTCGCAGCCTTGAAGAAGGCAAGACCACTTGACCAAAAGTTCTACATACACGCTTAGGTGAACAGTTGCAGCCTTGAAGAAGAGAAGACCTCTTGTCGAAACGTTTCACACACACGCTCTAAGATGTACAGTTGCAGGCTTGAAGAAGAGACCACTGGTCTAAAAGTTCTACATACACACTTAACGTGCACAGTTGCAGCCTTGAAGAAGGGAAGACCACTTGTCGAAACGTTCGACGTACACACTTAAGGTGAACAGCTTCGGCCTTGAAGAAGACAAGACCACTTGTCGAAACGTTCGAGATACACGCTCTAAGGTTCACATTTCAGCATTCAAGAAGACAGGAGCACTTGTCTAAATGTTCGACATCTCCGATCTAAGGTGCATAGTTGCAGGCTTGCAGAAGACAATACCACTTGTCTAAAAGTTCTACATACACGCTTAAGGTGCACAGTTGCAGCCCTAAAGAAGAGACGACCGCTTGTCGAAACGTTCCACATACGCGCTCTAAGGTGCACATTTGCAACCTTGACGAAGACAAGACCACTTGTCTAAAAGTTCAACATAGACGCTTTAAGGTTAACAGTTGCAGCCTTGAAGAAGAGAAGGCCGCTTGTGGAAACGTTCGACATACACGCTCTAAGGTGCACAGTTGCAGCCTTAAAGAAGAGAAGACCACCTGTCGAAACGTTCGACATACAGGTGCAAAGTTGCAGCCTTGAAGAAGACATGACCACTTGTCTAGAAGTCCGACGTACACGCTTAAGGTACACCGTTGGAGCCTTGAAGAGAAGACCGCTTGTCGAAACGTTCGACATACACGCTTTAAGGAGCACAGTTGCAGCCTTGAAGAATACAAGACCACTTGTCGAAACGTTCGACATACACACTCTGAGGTGCACAGTTGCAGCCTTGAAGAAGACAAGACCACTTGTCTTAAAGTTCAACATGCACGCTTAAAGGCCAACTCCGGCGATTTTTCGACCACGTCAGGGTAATGGTGCTTTTATGTTTCTAAGACACTCTTGTCACACGCCCTATAGTTGAAATACTCAGCAGATTCGAAAATAATTTTTAATAACCCTATTGCAAAACCCAGCGCCGCTGGGTACCAGCGTCCAGTGCCATGCCGGATTATGGGCCCAGTATCGCGCTGGATACTGGGACGCTGGAGCGGCATTTTACTGGGAGGCGCTGGTACTCCCGCGCAATACGGCTGTACAGCGTTGAAATAGCGGTGCCTATGTGCCATAAATAAATATATTAGTGCAAGAAGTGATACAGAACGCATTAACGCAATAAAAAAAAGAAAAAAAAGGCCATATGAAAAAAAAAGTCTCCGTCAGCAGGATGCGAACTTGCCACCTCCCGATTCCGATCTCAGTGTTCTACCCACTACGCCACGCCGCAACATGCTGAACTGTGCGTAAAACAACTATTTAACCAACAAACACATGGTTCGGCTTCATGTTTATATGTCGCACAGTCACGATAGACGCGATCTTCCTTTCCAAATAACAACTGCATCTTTATTAGACAAACGAACGGCGGCCGGTACCGAATGACATGAAGATAATGGCAAGAGCGCTAAGTTTCTTTAAGAATTCACATGTTAACTACGAAAAATATGAAATACACGTAGAGCAGGCACTGTTTGCTGGCTGTTACTGCCGATTTTTTTAATAGCCGTTTCTCGCTCTTGCTACTGGTCAACATTTACAGAGGTTTTATGATGACTAGTTAGATAAACAGGTGCGTACATGATTGAGTATTGAGTAGTGTTATCGCGCAAGCGACGATACGCCAGTACAGCGGGCGTGCCAGTGTACAGATTTGCAGTTCTATCGATACCTATAACTAAGAAACCGCCCAACTAAATAAAAATACAATTCGGTAAAGGAGTATGTCACTATGTTAGTTCACTAAGGCGTACCAAATTACCGACTGAAAATTATGCGTTCTTACATAAGAGTCACGAGAAGTACCGATTAGCGCGGCCGGCAGCTTTCGGTGACAGCTTGTGCGCGTTGCTGAAAGCGCGTCGCTTCGGTGGTCATCGCTCCTTGTGCGGACACCGTACACAAGGAGAAATGGTTAATTTAGGTTAACGAATGTCCAAACTGTACTTTACAGTCATTCTTACGCTTTATAATTGCGTGTACTTAAAGCGCGAAGCGCCGGTAACATGTAGACGGACACGGCCGGCACACTAGGCCTAACGCTCGCTGGGAGTCTCGCTGGGTAGGACCGGTCTCGGCGCAGCGCAGTTGCGATGGTTGAAGTTTCTGCATTCAAGCTTCGGAACCTTTCTGATGGTTAACTAAAGTTCAGCGGAAGTAAGTGGAAGGGCAAACAGTGCCAGAGATGCGTTTCCGGTGTGGTGATATCGAACGGCGGCTGTTTTTCTGGCCTCCGTTGGGTGGGGTTGCGAAGCCAGAGCTGAATTGCTTCTCGCCAACTGTGCGGCGATGTAACGATTTGCTGTTTCTGGTAGGACCGGCGCCTCCAGACTTATAAACACTGCAAAATGGAATCATTACAACAACCAATCCCTGATGCCAGACTGGTATATGTGCGGCGCATGCACAAAACGTGCATTCATCGCTGCTACGTGCTCCGCAAGAATTAACGCCGTTATTGAATCTGCGTGAATAAGAAGAAAAAAAATCAAGCTAAAAAGCAAAATAATCAGCGTTGGCTCCTTTGTGTTATTGACGCATTTTTTTCTGCATTCCAAATGGAAAAATAAAAAATGACGGTGATTTCGCATATATATCACATAATGTCTTGCGCTTATCATTCATTCTCTTTCTCTGCCAAGCTAGAAGTTGTGAAAATGTTTGGGACCTGTAAGCAGGCCCCTGGCCAAGGGGAGGGGGGCTAGGGGGCCCAGGGCCTCCCCTCGAAATTCGGATGGAAGGGGGTGTTTACCGAGGAAAAATAATAAAGATCGGTGTTTTTCAAGGCTTTCAACAAGTGCCCCCCCCCCCCCCCCCCCCGAAAACATTGTTTGGCTACGGGCCTGCCTGTTAGGGTAGCATCCATTGGTACCATCGAATCAAACATTCTATATTCAAACATACCGAAACATTCCGCCGCATACAGAAACTTGCATGCCGCACTGGAAGAAACAGTGCAGGCTCCAGTGTGCACCAGCGCCCTCCAGTGAAAATTCCAGCGTTTCCAGCGCTTCCCAGTACGCGCCAGCGTCACAGCGGCCAAGCCAGCGCCCCTACCAGTGCGACCCAGCTCTTTCCCAGTGCGCTCACCGAAGTGCCAGTGAATCCCAGCGTGTACCAGTGTTCCCAGTGCGATCCAGCGCCAAAAAACGTACTGGTATCACGCTGGGGGGCGCTGGTTTTTGCAATAGGGAAGCAAAGAGGCGCAATACCGAAACCGAAACCCAACCGACTGTACTGTCTACGTACCGGAAATCCTGCAAGGCATGCCGGTCCCGCCAGCGCGGAGTACGAAAATTGCGCAAGCCACTAAGAGCAGACGCTCAGCGGATAGGTGACCAGGCTGACCACGCCGCACCATGTCTGTGGCAGAGGGTGCCACGTGCACAAGCTCCTTGGAGCTGTTCGATTCGGACGCATTGGGAGGTCAATAAGCATAGTCGTTCCTATTCGATGAAGCAGGACAGATTTTCGTATGTGCTTGCCTGGTCGCGCACATAGCCGCCAGATGGCACTACGTGTCCAGGCTGTCCAAGTTTGTGGCTGCGGCGATCGGCTAAAACGCTTACGCTGAGAAGTTTGTCGTCAGACTAAGACTTTTTAATAGTCATGTTAGGAGGGCATAAGTTTGTGGAACGCTTTATGACATCGATAAGACCATATATTATCAGCCAAGTACGTACCTTATTCACGATGCGCAGCTTACTGTATACAGATAGACGAGGTCACTGTGGACCTGGTATTCGTTACGGAAAGTGTTTCAGTGCGTTAAAGTTCGCGCATGTGCACTCTTCAACTGGCGCGGTATTACCGTACGTAACTGGCACGGTATTACCGTACGCCACCGTAGCTCAGTGGTAGAGCATCGGACGCGTTATTCGAAGGTCGCAGGTTCGGTCCCTGCCGGTGGCAAGTTATCTTTTCGTCCACTTTCCTTTCTTCACACTTACATTACAATTAGTTCTAATAGCTTCCCCTATACTTTCCTTGGCATCTTTGTCTGTTAGTTCTCATTAATACTGTGTTTAACAAAGCAAACGAGCCCTTAAGTTTATAATTCTTTCCTTCATTCATAACGAGGGTCTCGTTCTGGCAGACTTGATGCCTTCAGGTGGTATGCGAGGGATTATTAGTCAGCTGCCCGCTCGTTATAAGATCACGTACTACGTCACGCCTACAGGCAAGAAAGAGTGTTCTACACTCGCCGTAACGGCAACAGGCGGCGCTGACTGACGCTCCCACGTTTAAGTACACATATATACCCTATAAAGTGGACGGAGGGATGACCGCCACCGTAGCTCAGTGGTAGAGCATCGGACGCGTTATTCGAAGGTCGCAGGTTCGGTCCCTGCCGGTGGCAAGTTATCTTTTCGTCCACTTTCCTTTTCTTCACATTTACATTACAGTTAGTTCTAATAGCTTCCCCTATAGTTTCCTTGGCATCTTTGTCTGTTAGTTCTCATTAATACTGCGTTTAACAAAGCAAACGAGCCCTTAAGTTTATAATTCTTTCCTTCATTCATAACGAGGGTCTCCTTCTGGCAGACTTGATGCCTTCAGGTGGTATGCGAGGGATTATTAGTCAGCTGCCCGCTCGTTATAAGATCACGTACTACGTGACGCCTACAGGCAAGAAAAGAGTGTTCTACACTCGCCGTAATGGCAACAGGCGGCGCTGACTGACGCTCCCACGTTTAAGTACACATATATACCCTATAAAGTGGACGGAGGGATGACCGTCACCGTAGCTCAGTGGTAGAGCATCGGACGCGTTATTCGAAGGTCGCAGGTTCGGTCCCTGCCGGTGGCAAGTTATCTTTTCGTCCACTTTCCTTTCTTCACATTTACATTACAATTAGTTCTAATAGCTTCCCCTATACTTTCCTTGGCATCTTTGTCGGTTAGTTCTCATTAATACTCTGTTTAACAAAGCAAACGAGCCCTTAAGTTTATAATTCTTTCCTATATATATATATATATATATATATATATATATATATATATATCCTGTTCAGGAGCGCATTATGATGCACTGTCCGGAAATGTCTAAATTTCGCACAAAATAATTCTAAGGCACTCGTTATTGCATTCAGTTAAAGAAAATGAAGAAATGTGTTGCTTTTTGCGAGCTTTGCTAATTAATCTTAATTGGCATATAATTGAATATTTAATTATTCTGCAACCACCCATGCACGATTTTCGCAAAAATGAAGGTAATCTTAAGCTCAAAATGCACACGCAGTTCGTTTTTGGCTCTGTTCATTTTGAGCAAAGAAAAATAATATTTAAGGAGTTGGTTCTGGAACGCGGCACGTCCAGTGACGCGTCAAACATCGTAGTTCCATCATCAAAGTGATCGGCTGCAGTCATGTGCAGCACATTGCGGTCAAGTCAAGGCGCATTGACTATGCAGAAGGTTTAGTTATTCCTATGCGCAATGTTTCTTTCACTTGCGTTCCCAGTAGTCCGAGGAACTGGCAAAAACAAGTCGCGTCCACATATGTGGACACTGCGCCTGAAGGGGCTATATATATATATATATATATATATATATATATATATATATATATATATATATATATATATATATATTGAGAGAGAAAGAGTGAGAACTTCATATACACTCCATTTGGTGTGATCTTTCACATACAGAGATAGAATATGGTTAGCAGTGTTTACTAACGAACTACAGCCATTGTTAGCATATCACGGAACAATAACAGATATATGTGTTATGGATGTAATAGTATTAAAAGCAACACTTTTTACCCATCACCCAAAAAAATTTACGCATGAATACAATACGTCGATGTCGGCCTTCCCAGTAGTATAGGTTTCTTTCGTTCAATGAAACTTCGTTTAAGAAGCCCTGCAACATTTTTTCAGCATGGACAGAAAACGCGGCCGATCGGTAGTCGAGGCTCCCGAGAACACGCGGGCCAAATATTCTAGAGCAGCATGCGTCCTGGAGTTTACAATGAATTCTCAAAGACAGCTAAAAATCGATTTGTCTTCTCTCCTCAAATGATGCTATATATACTAAAAATTATTGCGTCATAGGCCCCTAGTATCACGCCATTCGCTGATTTGAGCATGGCGCGCTCAGTAGTTAATGGGGCCGCCGTGGGAGGCCGTGACAAAGCCGCGCGTTCGAACAAAAAAAAAAGAGAAAAAGTGCTCAAGGTAGCGAGGCACGCGTGACGCACCTTCTTCCCCCGTGCCATCCCTCGCTGCTTAGGTTCCAGCGCTTTCGTCGGGACGAGAAAAGAGATGAAGCAGTTGCAGCGTGCGAGAAATCTTTGTAACTCCGCTCGTACTGAACGTTTTCTAAAAATTTTTGCGGCTGTGCATTCATGAGGCAATAAGACGCTTTAGTGAATCCATTCCATGGCTACCTAGAAAATTGTTGCAGGGCCCCTTTAACATCTAGGAGCTGCTCACAAATAATTGCGTTTTTGAAATGTAGTAAGCAGTGGCTGCAATTTTTCGTTCCCGTAATTAGTGCTACACTTTCTTGAACATATTAACGTTTCCGTATCTTATATTAAATGCGAAGCATTTCTTAGCGAACTTCGGCGAGTTTGAGCGTATCTATCTATCTAGCTATCTATCTATCTAGCTATCTAGCCGCCTACGACTTTGTGCTCTCCCTGGCCGTATCGTTAATGGGATTTATACCAAATTTGGTATGGCATAACATGACTGTATGACGAACACAAATGGCTGGTCATATCAGGAAAAACATGACTAACTTGTCATGAAAACTATGATTTACATGCCACGCTCATGGCGCGCTCGCGGCCGTTTCGTTAGCTTGATATACACCAAATTTGGGATTGAGTGACATGACTGTATGACGAACATAAATGACAAGTGGTAGTATGAAAATCATGACTTAATGAGCGACATGACTTGCATTTCACGCTCATAGCGCGCTCGCGGCCGTTTCATTAGCTTGATATACACCAAATTTGGTATTGAGTGCCATGACTGTATGACGAACATAAATGACAAGTGGTAATATGGAAATCATGACTTCTCATTTGCGACATGACTTGCATGCCACGCTCATGGCCTGCTCGCGGCCGTTTCGTTAGCTTGAGATACACCAAATTTGGTATTGAGTGACATGACTGTATGACGAACATAAATGACAAGTGGTAATATGGAAATCATGACATGTCATGAGCGACATGACTTGCATGGCACGCTCGTGGCGGGCTCGCGGCCGTTTCGTTAGCTTGAGATACACCAAATTTGGTATTGAGTGCCATGACTCTATGACGAACATAAATGACAAGTGGTAATATGGAAATCATGACTTGTCATGTGCGATATCACTTGCATTCCACGCTCATGGCGCGATCGGGCCGTTTCGTTGGCTTGATATACACCAAAATTCGTATTGAGTGACATGACTCTATGACGAACATAAATGACAAGTGGTAATATGGAAATCATGACTTGTCATGTGCGACATGACTTGCATGCCACACTCATGGCGTGCTCGCGGCCGTTTCGTTAGCTTGATATACACCAAATTTGGTATTGAGTGACATGACTGTATGACGAACGCAAATGACAAGTGGTAATATGGAAATCATGACTTGTCATGTGCGACATCACTTGCATACCACGCTCATGGCACGCTCGCGGCCGTTTCGTTAGCATGATATACACCAAATTTGGTATTGAGTGATATGCCTGTATGACGAACATAAGTGGCAGGTGGTAACACGAAAATCTTGGCATGCATGTCATCTACAATGCCATTTACATGCCACGCTCATGGTGCGCTTGCGTCCAGTTCGCTAGCTTGACATACACCAAAATTGGTATATCGCGACGTGACTGTATGACGAACACAAATGACAGGTCGTAACATGTAAAACACGACATGCAAATTATGTAATACATGATTTGCTCCTTCCTGGCTGCTTCGTATTACATCGATTCCCACAGTGAGTGGGATCTGCCGTCTTTTTTGTCTTGTTCGCTCCCAGTAAGAGCGTTTTTAGCTCGTTGCTATTATTGCTGCTATTAGATTACTATTATTTTTACCTTCTCAACCACAAGTTGTTTTTTTTAGTAAGAATTTGTGGTATTGGGGGCATAGTACATTCTTTACACTCAGCGTATTTCTATTCGCAAGATTGCTTGGAGGGCCCTCCAGCCCCTCCAAGTACATACACCTGTGCAAACAGTGTAAGAACAAATTTTCTATGAAAAAATATGGGTCATTATAACGTTAAACTACCCCGAATTGTTTCAATGCGCATTGGTCGTT